>QNQO01002604.1:0-102247 GCA_003290165.1 Berberis thunbergii | reverse complement strand
TAAGGTGTTTTGGCAGCTGCTTTAGTTGGTACTCTATTAAAGATATAAGCTGCTGTCTTAGTGCTTCTCCCCAAATGATACAGGTAAGGTAGAATGATTGATCATACTCCTTACCATGTCCTTAAGAGTTCGGTTTCATCTTTCAGCTACACCATTCATGCTAGGTGATCCCGGCATGGTGTACTGTGGGACGACTCCACATTTCTCTAGGAATTTAGCAAATGGTCCTGGACGTTGCTCACATGAACCGTCATATCTGCCGTAATACTCACCACCACGGTCAGACTTGACAATCTTAATTTGTTTCTTGAGTTGGTTCTCAACCTCAGCTTTGAACATGTCCAGTGACTCAGATTTCTCATGAATGAGATATAGGTACCCATAGCATGAGTAATCGTCTATGAATGATATAAAATATTGTTGACCATTCCAAGAAGCCGAAGGGAATGATCCACAAATATCTGTGTGGATGAATTCTAAGACATTTGAAGTTCTATTTGCACCCAATCTCCTTTGTTTGGTCTGTTTTCCCTTTATACACTCAATACAAACATCAAAGTATGAAAAATCAAGAGAATCTAATATGCCATCTGACACAAGTCTCCCCATTCTCGTTTCGAGATATGTCCTAAGCGTTTGTGACATAGTTTTGATGAATTTCCTTCATTTAGCTTACGCTTAGTACCACGTGATTCCACATGCAAGGTTTCATTATCTGATGCAATAGTGTCAAGAAGATATAGGTTATCAAATGTGCTTAATGAACCAGTACCAATAATATTAGAATTTAATGAAAGACTAAACTAATTATTTTTAAATGAACAACAATATCCAAATTTGTCCAACAAGAAAATAGAAACCAAATTCCGTCTAAATGATAGTACTACAATAGTGTTTTTCAATTCCAAATAACAACCAGTTCCTAAGAGTAACCTAAAGTTTCCTATTGCTTCCACTTCTACCGATTTTTCATCGCCCACGAAGATGCGTCTTTCGGCTTCATTTGGCTTTCGGTAGCTCAGACAACCCTGCATAGAAACACTTATGTGAGTAGTAGCACCAGAATCTAACCACCAAGTATTTCTAGGTACTGAAGCTAAGTTAACCTCAGAACAGACCAAAGTAAGAAGCATACCCTTTTTAGCACGCCATGCGTGATACTTGGTACATTCCTTCTTTACATGTCCAGGTTTCTTACAAAAGAAACAACTCTCATTGCCTTTCTGTTTTTTTTTGTGCTAGACCCTTAGCAACTTCATTATTCTTCTTTCGTTTTTTGCCCTTATCTTTAGAGGTGCTTGCAAAATGAGCACTTTCCGTTCTGTCTTGTTTTAACTCGTCTTCCTCTTGCACACAGTATGAAATGAGCTCATTAAGAGTCCATTTCTCCTTTTGATAGTTGTAACTGACCTTAAATTGACTGTATTGTGGAGGAAGTGATATTAAAACTAGATGCACGAGTAAATCCTCAGACAACTCAAGATTTAGTGCCTTCAGTTTTGAAGCAAAATGAGACATCTTCATGATGTACTCCCTAATGTTCCTTTTGCCTTTGTACTTCAATGAAATCAAGCTAGCTAAAAGCGTGATTGTTCCAACCTTATCGTTTTTAGCAAAACGTTTTTCAAGTTCAGCAAGGAACTCATTAGCATTGGTCACCCCTTCGGATATTGCACCCCTAAAGGCTTCTGAAATACCTCGCTTGATGAACATGAGACTCATGCGATTGGAGCGTTCCCACTTCTCAAAGTATCTCCTGGCATCAGGAGTATTTACGTCTGTAAGAGGAGCGGGTTGCTCAATCCTTAAGGCAAAGTCAAGATCCATACATCCTAGAACGATTAACACGTTCTCTTTCTAGTCCTTGAAGTTTGTCCCATTGAGCATGAGAATATTATTTACACCAGCAGATATTCTAGTAGCAGACATAGTAGCTGTATAGAGAATAAATGAAATAAATAACATGTTCTCATCATCATTCAAATTGCATAAACTTTAAATTAATACAATAGGTAAAACCACCATATCAAGATACCTAGCACAACATTGTTATTTAGTCTTTGGACAAAATATATCAATCTGTAAGTGGTACTCTTCTTACACAACGAAACCGGCCTAATATTATGCCTTTCTTTGGACCGACATAATAAAAGCATGGTAAAGTAAACTTTATCACATATTTAAGACTATGGATTATCCGGTCAAAACAATTTTTCTTTAAGCCGATTGTTTCACATGGATGTAGCATGCTCACTTATTTAAAATTAACCAATTTTCCTAATAGTAGTTGCTTTGGCAACCTATTAGTTAAATTGTGTAAATTTTAAATAAGGAACACAATAATGATACATGAAACCAAAATTATAATCTATGTATAAATTTGGAATATTAACTAAATTATCACCTTAATACAATTAAAACATGGGTCTAAATAAAATGTAGCCAAAATTAACTAGGTCCCAATAAAACAAGATAAAGCCAAATTTACTAATAGGCCCAAGAGTCAAAGCAAAAATTTACTAACAGACCCAACAGCAACAATGGGCCCAAATTTACTAACAGGCCCAACAACAACATGCCCAACAATAACTAGCCAACCAGTGAACAGTCACCTCGGTCAACAGTGAACCAGGCCGACAATGAACAGTCACCTCGGTCAACAGTGAACAGTCCCAGTGTATCAAATTTTTTTTCTTTGTTTTTTTAATCCTCTATTTCACTATACACCGAATTGTAATATATGTAATTTTTTTTTTCAACAGTGAACACAATTACAATATAATCACTGGATACAATTACAATGAAATAGTGAATTACTGTAGCAGTGAATCAACATATAATATATAATCACATGAAATCACTGTAGCAGTTAATGAAATCACTGTAGCAGTGAATCAACATATCATAAATAATCACATGAATAATGATGAAATCACATGAAATCACTGTAATATTGTAACAGTGAACATGAAACAATATAATCAATCACATGAATCAATATAATGAATCACATAATCAAAATAATGAAACGTTTTCATCTTTATAATTTCACATGGAATCAACAGGAGTGGCTCTGATACCAATTGTAGATTATAACCAAATAACTTAAAACTCTAGTTGATTCAATGAAAACAAAAGAAAAATAGAAACATACCTTGATCCATAGCGATTTCCCTTTTGATTGTAATAAGTTGGACTTCCGATTGATTCAAACGTATAACTTTAGAATCTCTGTTGAGAGAATACATAAACAATATAGAAAACTATCTTTTTCACGCAACGCTCAATCGGGAACCAACCCTTATTTATAATGCTCGTAAGTCATAACCCTATAACTTATGGGCTGTGAATTTCCAATTCTGCCCCTCATTGAATAAGAAATTAAATCTTAATTTATACCATGTTATTTAATAATACCTTATAATCCAACACCCCTATTAGATCACATATTAGATGGACTACACCCTAGATAACAATACACATTGTATTACATATGTGTGCCCACATTAATGGATTTTTTCCAACAATGTTGAGATTAACAACACCAACTTGATTGGTGTTTCAAGAATTCTCTAGAGAAATTGAGAAAATGGAGAAGATGGAGGAAGAATTCTCTAGAAGAAGAAAAATGAAGAATGTTGGAGAAATTTAGAGGGTCAAATATTGAGGCTATCTAGGGTCTTCCTCTACCTCCATTGTGAGACTATAAATAGGGGAAAAATTGTTAAGGTTGAGACATCCAGGCTTGTGAGCCTTGGATCATTGTGAGGAGAAGCTCAATGATGAGCTATTTGTATGTGTAAGGGATTTGTATATATTGTATGGTTGTAATATTGTCATTGTAATGTAAGATTAGTGTTTACAATTGATCCTAGGAGCTGAAATACTCAACAATTTGGTATTAGAGCGTGTTCAGCCGGAGTGATATATTTCATCGGAGCTTACAATAGTATTCCTTGAAAGGCAACACTACTCATAAGTACTGTACACTGTTTATATGTACGGTATTGTTCACTGGTCATACGTACGATTAGAGTGAGATTTTCGAGGAGATGTTCGTGGAGATTGTGAAGCCAATTGGTCATGGACAAGTGAAGCCATATTTGAGGTGTCATGCCAAGCGCCGACAGTGTTTTCGTGTACGTAGATATAGCGGGCCCCCGTGAGTGGACTGGTAGGCAGGGTGATGAAGGCAACGTAGGCTACGACAAGGGATCGTAGGGTCACGTTGTGAGACGGGAGGTTGGAGTTTTGTCACCATACCGTAGAAAATGGTTATGCGGCGTAATCAAAGTGACAGACGATGTCTCGTAGTGCCATGGAGCACGTTGTGTGATTGTGCTATAGAGCATGTTGTGTGGTTGTGCCAGGAAGCACGTTGTGTGTGGAGGTACTAGCGAGAATGTTGTTATGTGAAAGTGCCAAAGGAGCACGAAGTTGTGAGTCTGTGTGCTAAGAGAGCACACGAAGTTGATGATGTGTGTAGATCGTGTCCGTGAATCAATTTGTCGAGATGTTACGTGGATCGTGATATTGGAAGAATGCAATGTGTGAACAAGAAGGTAGTGTGAATGTGAAAATAGTGTGTGAACGTGAAGACCGACAAATTGATAGTGAGTGAGAAGATAAAGATGAGAAAGTTCTGTTGAGGGGGGATGTTGAGATTAGCAACACCAACTTGATTGGTGTTTCAAGAATTCTCTAGAGAAATTGAAAAAATGGAGAAGAGAAGATGGAGGAAGAATTCTCTAGAAGAAGAAGAGTGGAGAATGCTGGAGAAATTTAGAGTGTCAAATATTGAGGCCATCTAGAGCCTTCCTCTACCTTCATTGTGAGACTATAAATAGGGGAATAATTGTTGAGGTTGAAGCATTCAGACTTGTGAGTCTTAGATCATTGTGAGAAGAAACTCAATGATGAGCTATTTGTGTGTGTAAGAGATTTATGTGTTTATGTATCGTATTATTGTAATATTGTCATTATAATATTAGTGTTTGTAATTGGTCCTGGGAGTTGGAATACTCAACATGTAAATCTTTATCATTTCCGCTCTTTAGTTTTTAATTTGTGAATCAAAACTAAATTACCTTTTTGTTTTCCTGATGGTATACAGGATAGCCCAGTTAGAACAGAATGTAGTTATGTGGATGGTGACGACGATAGCCTGGCAGTGAAAACTGATGGGGAGGTAGCAACTGATTTAACTACCTTGTTGAAGGAACTCTTTAATAGTAATGAGAGCCTTCAACAAAGTCCTCTTCATGTTGTAGGTGAGTCTTATGGAGGAAAATTCCCGGTGACTGTTGGATTATCTGCTCTAAAGGCGATCGAAGCAGGGGAGTTGAAGCTCAAACTAGGAGGTAAATCAAACACTTATGCTAAGGACAATCTCGACAAAAATGCTTCTAAAGTGGTATAGACTCAGTTGAGTAACTTAGCTGTGTGCTAATACGATTACAACAGGAGCTGCTTTAGGAGATAGTTGGATTTCTCCCGAAGATTTTACGGTTTGTATTGATTGATCATTACGTATAGTTATTTTTACAGACAACTTTAAAGACATTAATTCCTATTCTGAAATGCAGGCATCATGGGGCCCTGTTCTGAAAGTTGTGTCGAGAATCGATAATAGTGGCTTAAACGAATCAAGCAGGTTTGATGCACAAGACTTTAATAACTAGACCGCACTGTGTATTATTTTAGATGATGAACAAACGTTATGGTGTCACATCATTGTCACTTATAACACATTTTGCAAAACAAGATAGCTCAACAGATTAAGCAACAACTTGCAGAAGGCCAGTTTGAAGAGGCGACAAATTCATGGAGTCATCTTGAGGGTGTGATTCGAAGAAGTAGTAACTATGTGTAATGTGGTACCTTTCCTCCATCTCTAGGTTTCAAATTTTTTATATTACAAACTTAGTTGTAACGATAAACTAATTACAATCAAACTTGGGTTGTGTGGCAGGATTACTACAATTTCATGTTGGACTTTGGGAGCAACCCAGTTGTTCCCACTACTACCGCTGCTACGACATAAAAAACAATGGCGCATAGTTATTCCAGATACCTAGAGCGGACAAAGCCTTCATCAAGTACCGATCACCTATATACCTTAATGAATGAGGTCATTAAGGATAAGCTAAAGATCATTCCTAAAGATATTCTTGCTCTAAAACACATCTTCTTTTCATGCATTTCCACCAATTTGCACTTGAAATCGTTTGAGGAAATTGATAATGTAAATTAGAGAGTGATCTAATGTTGACCGATGATGATGAGGTTTTTTCCATTTTTTTTTCATTGTTGTCATACTCGTGCAGATGGGAAGGGCAGGATGGTATGGTTTTCCTAGCCATGGCTTCATGAAACTAAGGATCAATGAGGTAAATTTGTATGTCGTAGAAAACAATACTTTATCTCTCTTGTTAATATGCATTAGCTGATACTAACGAAATGAGTTTTCTAGGTAGATGACCTCTTGGCCAAAGGGGGTAAATGTCACAGTATACAATGGACAGGTATATGGATTCCTCGCGCAAACTGTAGTTAATTTTTTGGAGATCACATCTAGTATATAAATGCTGTAATTCCTACTAAGTTGTTGTTTGGTTATGAATATTTTTAACAGCTTGATCTCATATGTGCAACAATGGGTGCTGAAGCTTGGATTGCAAAACTAAAGTAAATCATTTTCATCTTGATTACGCTGTTTCTTTTTTCTTCGAAGGGAGAATTAAAATTTACATAAATTATGCAATGATTGTTTTGAACATTTTCGGGTGGGAAGGGCTAAATGAGTTTTTGAGCTTGGATCGAACCCCTCTTTACTGTCGAGGAGACAATTCTGTTACAAAAGGTTTTGTTAAATCGTACAAGAATCTGCATTTCTATTGAATTCTTGGAGCTGGCCATTTTGTAAGTCACTCATCACTAGTTAAAACTCCCTTTTAAGGGCTACTGTTTAAGACTAAAAAGACCAGAAAGGTATAAATACTAAAAAGGAATTCTGGACAACGTAAATCCCAACTACTCAACTAGGTTAATACCTCATTTAGTCATACTAACTAGAGAACACATTTGAAGCCTACTGAAGACGACATTTTTTTTCTTTATTTTTTTTGCACATTTTTAATTTTTGTATAGTCCTTCACTACGAATGGAGATTTAATAATTATCTATTAATCACATTTTAATATAATTTTTTTCATTTTGGGCAGGTACCCGTGGATCAACCATGTGTATTACTGGAGATGATTGGTAGCATTACTCAATCACCAAGTTCTTAATACGACCTCAACCTGATACTGGGCCTTATGTGATCAATGGTGGCATTTGAATATGCCAATCAAGACGATAGAGAAACAATACGTGCAAAACAATGCAGATCAACCGTGCTGCAATACGTCTCAATTAATTTGGTGTCATAAGATAGCGATTGAGCGTTCTGATGCGATTTTAAGCTTCAAGGGCAGTTCGGTAATAAAAACATTGTTTTTTTAATCTCGACCACTAATTTTTAATGTGGGCTGATCTGGATCGTTAAAGACAGGGTTCTCTCTAGCGTTCCCATGGCGGCTCCTCCAGCCGCCACAGTGGGAAGCCAACCGATTGGGCTAGGAGATGCTCCTCCCGATGTCGCAAAGTGTCCCAAATCGTTTATACAAGCTTTGGGAGTCGTTAAGAAGGTGATTATTGAGGAAGAACCAATGAAAGGAAATCATTTTCACAAGGATATGGGAGTTCGGCTTTATCAATGAATATTTCCAAAGCGAAAAGATGTGAAAGGTATGTAGAATCTTTTGTTATTGTGTTTAAGTTCTCCAGTTATCGTCCCTCTTTAGAGGCTATTCGAGAAACTATTCATAGATCTTGGGAAGTCATGGGGGATTTTACTATGGGTTTATTGAATCAAAGGCATGTCCTGGTTAGATTTCAAGCGGAAGAGGAAGTCAAAAAAGCTTTATCGTGTGACTCTTTTATGATTAGGGGTGTATGTAATAAAGCTTTTCATTGGCATCCGGGTTTTAGTCTTAGGAAAGATCCGTTTCTAGCCCCGTTGTGGGTAGATTTTCCCAGTCTTCCTTTACAATTTTTCCATCCTTTATTTTTGAAAGAAGTAGGGGATTTGATTGGTGCATTTTTGAGAATTGATGATAGCACTCTAGGTTTTACTAGACCTAATGTTGCTAGGATTTGTATTGAGATGGATCTCTCTAGTGAACTTCCTAATCGGATTTGGCCAGAGTTCTCCAAGATCAAGGGTTTCTGGCAAAAAATTGTGTATCCGGATTTCAAATACTGCGATAATTGTGCCATGATTGGACATACTAATGAGGCATAATGTAAAAAATGTCCAGATTTAAAAAAACCACCCTGAGACGTCTAATCAAGTTAACTTTAAACAAGTTGAGGGGAATCTGAAAAAACAAGAAGTAGGGAATGTAGAAAAGGAGACTCAATCGAGAGGCTTGGAAGAAACTAAGGTGGTTGTGACTAAGGTGGAGCCAACAATGCCGGGATAGCGGCCCGTACACTGAGTGCTACAACAGATATGTGGTCGCACATGAGACTCGAGGAGGAGGTGTACTTCGAGATGTTGCAGACCGGTGGATTGATTGTAGGATGTGTAGTGATTCACATAAAATGTGGAGATTGTTGGACGATGAAGTTGGCTTAAATAGTCCCACATCAAGTGAAGATGAGTCGTCACTAAGGTTTATAAGAAAGTGGTCTACTCCTTAATAACAACGAGACATTTTAAGATAAAACCCCACACCCGAGGCCCGGATGGAAGGCCCAAGTTGCTAGTATTGAAGTTGGGACCTAGGTGCGCGCCCCCAACAGTTTTATCCCATGAGTGACTACCCCATATTTGTTTCTAGGGGTGGGCAAAAATCGATTTAAATTCGGTTAATCGACCGAACCAGTTTTCAAATTCGGTTCGATAATCGAACCGAAATATGAGTAGAAAGAAAACAATTTAAACCGAACCGAACCGATTATAAACGGTTCGAAATCGGTTTACGGTTTTGAACCGACCGATTTATAACCGAACCGACCGATTAATTAGATATATATAAATAACTAAAAAACAGGTAGGTGTCAATACCTGATAAGTGCAACAAATGCATTGCAATACACCCTGTTGCACTGAATCACCCATTTCTCTCAAAGTTTTCAATTCTGGGCTAAAAATTGGGTCTGTAAAAAAAATTGGGCCTGTAATAGGGCTGAACAAAAAACCGATCAAACCGATTAAACCGACCGAACCGATCTAAACCGAACCAATCGGTTCATTTTAAATTCGGTTCGAATCGATTTCGGTTTTAAAAAATTCAAAATTGAAGTGGTCGGTTCGGTTTTTTGTTTCTATGTGATTTTAACCGACCAAACCGAACCGACCGAATATATATAATAAATAATATATATTATATATATAAATAATACAATATGTTTAAAAAAGTCGATCGGTTCGGTTTTATTTCGGTTTTGGTTTAATTTTAGTCGGTTCGGTTCGGTTACGATTTGCATAAATTAGAATCGGTTCGGTTTCGGATCGGTTTTGTTAATGGTCGGTTTGGTTTCGGTTTGAAAATTTTAAAACCGACCTAAGTCGGTTCGGTTTTCAGCCCTAGCCTGTAAAAAAATTGGACATGTTTTAATGAAAGTCTTTCAAATGCTTGAGCCTGAAATTTCGGCACAACAGAACCGAATCGATCCGAAATTCGGTTCAACCGAATTCATCGGTTTACAAATACAAAATTCGGTTTCGGTTTGGGTTTTGGGCAAATCGAATGAAATCGGTTTGGGGCTCAAAACCGAAGCGAACCGACATTGCCCACCCCTGTTTGTTTCAGCCATGTTCAATTTAGTGTCTGTGCCAATATGCATTTTAGATACCACTACAAAAAAAAAACAATTCAACAACGGCTAAAAACCATTGCTAATTGTCAAAAACTGTTGCTAAAATAAATTAGCAGCGGCTCAACAACCGTCGCGATACCGTGGCTATTTTAATCGTCGCTATTTGAATCAGCAATGGTAACTATCCCGTAGCGAATTCGCAACGGCTAAAAACCGTCGCTGACTCGAAAAATTCCGTTGCTAAAGCTGTTGAAAATTTAGGCCAAGACTGTCGCAATTTGAAAAATAGCAACGATTTTTTGCCGTGGCTATTTGCGACGATTTTTTGCCGTCGCTAAATTGCAAATCTAATTGAAAAAACAGCCACCGTATTTGCCGTGAACATTTAGGGACAGCTTTGTTGCAAATCAT
Source organism: Berberis thunbergii (assembly GCA_003290165.1). Taxonomy (NCBI): domain Eukaryota; kingdom Viridiplantae; phylum Streptophyta; class Magnoliopsida; order Ranunculales; family Berberidaceae; genus Berberis; species Berberis thunbergii. Next base: position 91,966 of record QNQO01002604.1, on the reverse strand, counting down.
ATTGACAAATGAAATTTACAAATTACAAATGATAATTCATTTTTATAATGAAATTAGTATTAATGATTATCCATTCTGAAAATTAATAGAAACTACCAGAACTAAACTTAATTGATCAAAAACATGACAGGAGACTTAATTGATCAAAATTATAACAAAAATTACACAAAATCTCTAGAATATCATACAAAAATTACAAATAATCCATACAAAAATGACAAAAAACCACAAAAAAAATTCGATCTATAGAATATCTGAGATCAGATTTCCGAGATCTGAGATCTCTGATCTCGGAGATCAAATTTTCGAGATCAGAGATCAGTTGCAACTAGGGAGGCAGAGAGGGAGGCGGTGGAGGAAGGGAGGGGAGAGGGATCGGTGTCGAGGGAGGTGGCGGACTTCTCCTCTGTGGGTTTCTTCTCTGCAGGTTGAGAGAAAATTTTGGTTGATAATTTTTTTTGTTTAAGTTGGTTGGTAGATAAATTTTAAATTTATATAGATAGAGGTAATTGAAGGGGATTGGTTGTGTTAGTTTCACGCGGATCGATGACGTGGCTTGGTTCAGTGCGTTGGATTGAGCTAAAGTTTTTGGGTGTTATTGACGGTTAAGATGAAGTTTCACGCGGATCTGTGATGTGGTTTTTTTTAAAAAAATATTAGCGACGGTTTTGTGCCGTAGCTAAATGTTTTTGTGTATATTTTTTTTTTTCAAAAAATCAATTAGCGACGTTTTTTGCCGTCGCTAATAAAAAATAATGTAAAATTTAGCGACGATTTTTTGCCGTAGCTAAATGCTTTTGTGTATATATATATGAAACTATTTTAAATCTTGAATCAAATTTAACTATTGCACAATTCATGGCTCTAGATTTTGATCGTAACCATGCATACATATTACATGGTACTCCTCTGTTGGACTTTCACGCTAATGTAGGTGGTACAACAAAGGCCTACAATTTGCAAGCCTTGTTGCTTGCAAATTACTTGTGACGATGCCTTTAGATTTAAGAAATGTTTTAGCAACCTTAATTTTGGAGGGAATTTTTTTTCATAAAACATTCAAGATAATTACGAGGGAAAAACAATTAATAGCAACAATAAATAATCATTTAATCGAATAAACTTTAATAAGCATGTACTTGAAAAAATAATCAACAATGATCTAAGCCTACTTAATAAGCTAAAACTCATTGAACTTCATAGAATTTAATTCTTTGACGAAGTGGTTTGTGACCGTGGCCACGTGTCACAGACTAGTAATCCGTGCGGCACTAGCTATCCAATTCACTAGTAAGTCTATGAGTAGTTACTTTGACGGGCACAAATATTAACTTGAGAATGCACAATATCAATCTGTAGACAATAAAACAATGCACAATAGTCAGTAAAAGCTCTCACTCACATTCAATAGATTACAATGGGGAGGAACGTTCGGAAGGACGTTGCTCAAGACTAGGTCGATGCTATCGATCGATGAAAATACAAGTTTGAAGTTGAAAAACAATGCAAAGAAAACAATAAAAATGCTAGCGGTACAGTCTGGCTCGACTATGCAATGGAGGCAACACGTCCTCACAGTCAAGAGCTCAAACCTTCCCCCTATAATATAGATGCTAAGCATTTGGGCACTTTTCAAAAGGGAACATTGAGTTTTGAGACCATTAGGAAAGTCTTGAAAGGCCTCTGAACCTTGATTTTCCTAACCAATGGTACTAGTCCTGACACTCTCCCACACTCAATTCGCTGACGCCCTCGCAGCGAACTTTTCCAAGTACTCTTCCAGGTTTGAGAGGTATGGCAGTAGATGCTCGACTGGCTCCCAACTGATCTCTGAAGGAGGTTCATCCTGTCACTTGACCAAATACTCTCTATCCGGGCCTGTGTTGTTGATGAGGCGGTCAGCTAAGATTTTTTCCACTTCTCGATCTGGCTTAGTAGCATGCTTAGGCAATGCTCGGGTAGATACATTTCTTGTGGGATCAGCGGCATCTGCATGGTAAGACTTCAAGTTACTTGCATGGAAGACAGGATGGGTGAAACGGAGCCAATGTGGTAACTTGACGCGATAGGAGACTTTGCCTACTTTCTCAATAATCTGTACCGGTCCCTCATACTTGCGAAACAGATTGTTGTGTGCTCTAACTGTCTGTTTATACTTGTTGAACATATCTAGCTTCACCAATACCAAGTCCCCGACTTCAAAAGGATCGATTCGTCGTTTCTTGTCGGCCCATTTCTTCATGTGATGGGAGGCTTTCTCAAGATAGGCTCGAGCAACTTCAATGTTTTTCTTCCAGGCTTTGACAAATTCAAGAGCTCTTGGGCTGGGTCCTTGGTATCCGGTCAGCACTGTATGTGGTGTCAATGGTTGCTGACCAGTGACTAACTAAAAGGGGCTGGAGTGAGTAGCTGGGCTCTTTTGTAAGTTGAAACAGAATTGTGCAACATCAAGTAGTCCCACCCAATTTTTCTGGTTTGCACTTACAAAATGACGAAGGTATTCTTCAAGCATAGAGTTAAAGCGCTCAGTCTGTCCGTCAGATTGGGGATGTTGGCTTGTCGACATATTAAGTTTGGATCCCAAGAGCTTGAACAACTCCTTCCAGAACTTTTCTGTGAATCGAGCATCACGGTCGCTAACAATGTTTTCGGGCAGTCCCCAATACTTCACTACATGCTTGAGGAACAATTGCGCCGTATCTTCAGCTGTGCAAGTTAGTTCGGTCGGCACAAAGGTCACATACTTTGAGAATCGGTCAACAACTACAAGGATACTCCTGAAATCCTCCACTTTCGGTAACCCAGTAATGAAGTCCATGGAAACACTTTCCCAAGGACGAGTTGGAACAGGCAGGGGCTTTAGTAAGCCTACTGATCGATCTCTTTCAACCTTATCTTGCTGGCAAATAAGACATGTTCGAACATAGGCCATTACATCCTCCTGTATCTGCGGCCAATAGTGCCCCCTCTCTAGCAATGCAAGTGTCTGTCTCCAACCTGGATGTCCCGCCCAATGGGTGTCATGGCATTCTCTCAAAAGTTCTTTCCTCAAACCAGAAGTTCTCGGAACATAGAGGCGATTACCAGTTGTGAGTATTGCTCCATCTTTTATCCAGAACCATCGAGTTTTGCCCTGCTTGATCAATTCTATAATCGTCTTCGCTTGTGGATCTGTCTATAGGCCTACTTTGATCTTCTCCAAGATGGTGTGACTCGGACCAGTATGGGTTAGCACTGCAAGGTCTGCCCTTCTACTGAGTGCATCAGCTACATTGTTAGTGCGCCCTGGCTTGTATTCATGGGCGGATCTACCTTATAGCTTAGGGGGGCAATTGCCCCCTTAGCTTTTTAAGAAATTTCACTAAACTAACAATATTTGCAATCTTGCCCCCCTTTAAAATTTTAGATTGCCCCCTCTCATAGATAATAAATACAAATATACACAAAATCGCAAACCCTTCACAAGTTCACCTCTCCGCCTTCTCAATTGCCCAAAACGATTTCGATAAAGATCGATTTTCTCCAATCCCCTCCAATCACACAAGACGATTTCAACGGAGATTGATTTATCCAATCGCACAATACGATTTCGATTAGACATAGATCGATTTATGGAGGTGGTCTTACTCTCTCTCTTGCTTGTTTGCTCCTCATCGACACTCTACAGTCTTCACGGTAGTCTGCTTCAGCTAAGCAATTGGATGATAACATTCTTATTATTAACAGTTGTCCACCAATTGTAGCTCAGTTGATCGGACATCAACTCTCCTTGAAAGAAATCGCAGGTTCGAGACTCGCCAGTTTTAGATTTTGTGAGTTTTCACCTGATTATTAGAAGCACGTGTGCTTCGTCGTGGATAAGCCGTCTTCATGCAAGGTGGAGACAACGGACCGAAGCGAAAACATGTCTGCCTGCGAGATAGAGGCGACGAGGATGTTAAGTGGCAACAATATTGTAGCCTTCGGGCCTGGTTTGGTAAACCCTATAGGGTCAGTTAAGTTGCGGTTTAATCATATTTATTTATTTATTTTAAGAATTAAATTATATGTGATTTATTTTTTTGCCCCCCTTTATCTGCAATCCTGGCTCCGCCCCTGCTTGTATTCCAATACTAAGTCAAATTTTGCTAATTTTTCCTGCCATCGAGATTGCTTGGAAGTTAGCATCTTCTGAGTAAGGAAATGGCTTGCTGCAGCATTATCCGTTTTAACAAGAACTTGAGATCCCAAGAGGTAGTGTCTCCACACCCGTAAACAATGTACAATGGCTAGCAATTCCTTTTCCTGAGCTGAGTAATGAGACTCTGTATCATTCAACTTTCGAATCTCATATGCTACCGGGTGACCATCTTGAAGTAAAACTCCCCCTAAGGCATAATCAGATCCATCTGTTTGTACTTCAAAGGGCTTGGTGATGTCTGGCAAGGCCAATACTGGATCTTTCATCACTGCCAATTTCAAGTCTTGGAATGAAGCTTCACACTGCCTATCCCATTCCCATGTTCGGTCTTGTTTCAACAAATTTGTCTGGGCAACAACTCTCTTAGAGTAGTCCCTTATGAAACGACGATAATAGTTTGCAAGTCCAAGGAAAGAACGTAGTTGAGACACGTTCTTGGGAGAGTTCCAATCATGGATTGCCTTGACTTTCTCCATGTCCATCCGAATCTTGCCATTGCCAATAAGATGACCCAAGAAATTGATCTGGGTCTGGCCGAATGAGCACTTTTCCTTCTTGACAAAGAGATGATTATCCTTAAGGATTTGGAACACTTCTCGCAAATGATGTAGGTGTTCTTCTATAGTCCCACTATAAACCACAAAGATAGACAACCACAAACTTGTCCAGAAGGTGACGGAATAGGCCATTCACAATGGTGCAAAATGTAGCTGGAGCATTGGTCAAGCCGAAGGGCATTAGTAGAAACTCATATGACCCATATCTAGTAGAACAAGCAGTTTTGGGTTCGTCACCAGCAGCAATGCGGACCTGATGGTAACCTGATCTCAAGTCGAGTTTTGTGAAGTATCTGGCGGATCCAAGTTGGTCGAATAAGTCTGCAATGAGCGGCAGCGGGTATTTGTTCTTTATAGTGACTTTGTTCAAGGCTCTATAATCAACACAAAGGCGAAGACTGCCATCATGTTTCCGCTGAAAAAGAACAGGTGCCCCATAAGGTGCTTTAGAGGGACGAATGAATCCTGACTCCAACAAGCCATCTAGTTGTATTCTCAATTCGGTCAGCTCTGGAGGGCTCATGCGATATGGACTACGTGCGGCTGACTTGGCACCAGGGACTAACTCAATTTCGTGATCAATGAGCCTTCTGAGAGGTAGATTCTTTGGCAATTCATTCGACATCACTTCGCTGAATTCAGCAATAACTTGGGCAACTTCCTCAGGGATTTTGCTAGTATCATCTTCCATCTCTAACTTTGCCACAACTAAGTATGTATCTTCTCCTTTGGCCAAACCCCTCTTGACTTGGAGCGCCGACAATATTCTATCATGAGTTGTTGGTCGAATTGAGGTTGGTACAATGCGTAGTCTGGGTCTGAAAAACCCCAAGGAGTCCATGAAAGGTAATGGTCCTGCTGCAGATCCTCGGAAGAATTATTGGCCAAAAATCACCTTAAAATCATCAAGTGGAACGGCCAAGAAGTTTGATCTTCCTTCTCATGGGCCAACCTGTAGTGGCACAGCTCTAGCCATACCATTAATAGAGATTGCCTCAGAGTTGACAGCTTTCAACTTACCCACATCTCCTTCTAAGTTCAGACCCACACGTCTAGCTTCATCTGGGGCAATAAAATTGTCTGTCGCTCCGAAATCCAACAATGCTTGGGAAGGGAACCCATTGATAGTGATGTCGATGTATTGTAAAGCCTTCTTGTGTGGGTGCTCATACATTTCTCCTTTGACAACATTGAGCTTGCGTAGAGCTCCCATTTGGGAGGTCTCACTGTTGGTGGGGTTTGAGCTCGATGCGGTCGGGTTAGAAGGTTCTGCTTGAAGCAAGGACATTAATGAGTGTAGAGCTGGTTTGGATGAACATTTGCCTGTTGGGTGATTCCTGCTATTGCAAAGAATGCATGGGGCAGAGGCAGATGGTCTCCACTGCCCAGAGTAGTTTTGCCCTCCTTTGTTGTTGTAATTTGAGTTGCTTGAGCTGGCATCCCAATTTTTGTTGGAACTCCAATTCTGGTTGAACGGCCGGGAATTATAGTTTCCTCGATTCTGACTTGAGTTTCCCCAGTTTTGGTGAGGTGAGCGAGCATTCGACCCTGAGCTTGAATTGGTACTGCCAGTTCTAGCTGTGGAGTGATTGAGCGAAGTGGATCCAGTCATGGGCATATAATCGCTAAACCTTTCTGCTGTCGCAATAGCACTTGTAATATCTGTCACCTTCTGCCTTTGCAATTCTGCTTGTAGAAGCGGCTGAGCTTGTTCCATGAAACAGAAAACTTTGTCCTTCTCAGACATGTCTCGAATATCTAGCAAGCAAGTTGAGAATTGTCGGACATAGTCTCGAATATTGCCTGTCTGTTTGATGGTGTGGAGCTTCCTCCTTGCTAAGAAATCAGTGTTCTCAGGCAAGAATTGATTTCTGAGTTCCTTCTTGAGGTCTGCCCAAGTTCTAATAAGGATGCGACCTTCTTCCATATCTGCATATTTGGTTCTCCACCATAGTTTTGCATCACCTGCTAAGTACATGGTTGCCATGGTAACCTTGCCTTCTTCTGATTCGGGGTTCACCGCGAGAAAATACTGCTCCAGATCAAACAAGAAATTCTCTAACTCCTTCCCATCTCGTGCCCCAGCATATGACTTTGGCTCGGGTACTTTCATCCTAGGGTGATCAGTTGTCCCTATGGCCTTAGTTAGCAAGCCAACCCTTGCAAATAAGTCCTCCAACTGTAATTGGAAGTCACTCATCACCTGAGCTGTGGGGTGAGGCGACTCTTCCATTGCGACTGTTCGTCCCTCTAAGTTATCAACGTGCTCAGCTAGCGAATCCACTCTGTCTGCCAGTGAAAAGAGTCCATCCAACCGACTAATCTGTTCTCCCAAAGTGTTCAACTGGTCCATTCTGCTTTCCAGTCTATGCATTCGACTGGCCTGTCATTCCTCCATAGCGCTAAGGCGCTCATTTATTTCCTGCATTTTGGTTTGCATTCAACAAGCTCTGGCTCTGATACCAACTGTCACGGATTAGTAATCTGTGCGACACTAGCTATCCAATTCACTAGTAATTTGCTAATAGCTAATAACTTTATAACCCCTAATCATGCCTTTGTGATTCTGAATATTCGGCGTAATTTGCTAATAGCTAATAACTTTATAACCCCAAAGAGGGTCAGTTGGCATAAGGCTCCTTTAAGGGCTTTGGGGATACAAGTGATTCCAGTTTTGAGGAAGCTTAGTAGAATTGTCTATTGGCATCCCCCTCCGCCAGATTTTGTTGCTCTCAATGTAGATGGGTCTTCCTGTAAGAACATGGCTGCTGGAGGTGTGATAATAAGAGACTCTAGGGGTGTTGGTGTTGTTGGGAAGCAAATTTTCTTTGGTGCAGGCTCTAATAATACAGCAGAAATTATGGCTCTAGCCGAGGGTCTCCGTCTCTGTCTTTCATTGGGTTTTAAGCAGGTGCTTGTTCAGACGGACTCGAAAATTGTTTGTGGATGGTTTAAAGGTAATTTCAAAATTCCGTGGCATTTGGAGAATATTTTAAAAGAAATCAAGCAGTTGGAGGCGCAATTGACGGTCAATTGCTCTCATATTTATAGAGAGGCCAATGCGGTGGCGGACGCATTAGCAACTAGAGCTCAACGAGAGCATAAGACGGTTTCTTTTCCTGCTCATGATCTTCCTAGGCGAGTGGCAGGTTTACTACAGCTTGACCGTAATCATACGGCTTACATACGCAATGGGGAAGACTAGGCCGGATTTGTTAGGGCTGCTAGGCACAGATAGTATTCAGTTATCTGATTCTAGTTTTATTTTGTTTTTCTTCCTTGATTCTAGCTTTTGTTTTGGCTTTTAAACGGGCAAGGTCGTAATGTACTCCCGTAGTTTTTGAAAGTCATCTTTTTGATAAGTAATCAAGGTCTGGCATTCCATAGTTGCCCCTCCCCACTGGAGGTTAATTTAAAAAAAAAAAAAAAAAAAAAAAAAATTTCACTAGTAAGCCTATGAGTAGTTACTTTGAAGGGCACAAATATTAACTTGAGAATGCACAATATCAATCTGTAGACAATATAACAATGCACAATAGTCAGTAAAAGCTCTAATTCACATTCAATAGATTACAATGGGGAGGAACGTTCGGAAGGACGTTGCTCAAGACTAGTTCGATGCTATCGATCGATGAAAATACAAGTTTGAAGTTGAAAAGCAATGCAAAGAAAACAATAAAAATGCTAGCGGTACAGTCTGACCCGACTATGCAATGGAGGCAACACGTCCTCATAGTCAAGAGCTCAAACCTTCCCCCTATAATATAGATGCTAAGCATTTGGGCACTTTTCAAAAGAAAACATTGAGTTTTGAGACCATTAGGAAAGTCTTGAAAGGCCTCTGAACCTTGATTTCCCTAACCAATGGTACTAGTCCTGACACCACGGATACACGCTCTTGTGTTTGCCAATATTCCGATCAAGAAAAATGACGCCTATCTCGTCAACTCCATCGTTGCATTCATGACCGCAAACATCCTTGTCTCTTCTATATGTGTACAAATTATAACCTCCTCGAATCAAGGTGTTCAAAAAATCAATTAGCTACGGTTTTTGCAGTAGCTAAATGCTTTTGTATATAAATTTTTTTTTGAAAAAAATCAATTAACGACGGTTTTTTCCGTCGCTAATAAAAAAATAATGTAAAACTTAGCGACGGTTTTTTGTTGTAGCTAAATGCTTTTGTGTATAAATATTTTTTTCAAAAAATCATTAGCGACGATTTTTTGCCATCGCTAATAAAAAAATAATGTAAAACTTAGCGACGGCTAAAAAATCGTAGTTGCCAACTTTTTTTAAAAAACTTAGCGACGGCTAAAAAACTGTAGCTAATAAAATAATTAGCGACGGTTTTTTATAATTATGGGTTTTGTGCCGGCACAAAATAATTTTGTATTTTGTATAGTCCTTCACTACGAATGGAGATTTCTAATGATCTATTAATCGCATTTTTAATAGAATTTTTTTTTTCAATTTGGGCAGGTATCTGTGGATCAACGATGTGTGTCACTGGTGATGATTGGTAACATTTACTTTTACAAAATAATTGGTTTTGTAGAGCCTTCAAAATCATTGAACATAAATTAGTTTTTCCTTATCAAAGAAGATTATTCTTTCATTTTAGAAGAAGATGAAGAAGAACATTATTTTGGTAGCGTTTATGCTTATGGTTTTCATGACAATGGGAAGTTCTTATGCGGCACCAGGTTGTACAGGTAAATGACAATAGTGGGTTTTTTTTTTTGTTCAAACATGTAGATGTTTATTAAAGAAAGAAAGGAAAACAAAATACAAAGGAAATCATTCTTATATCAAGGAATGCCAAGACACCATGAATGTGTCAAAAACCAAATCCCTAAACAAATTACAAGCCGTACCCATCCTCCACAACAATTCCCCAATCTCAATAAAGATAGAGTGATCTGATCTGTTGAGTCCTTCAAATACCCTCCTATTTCTTTCTTTCCACACACACCACATGAGCACGCGAGGAACCCTACGCCATAACCACTCCGCCCGTCGGAAGGGATTAGTTTGAGACTACCAACTTAGCCAATCTAAAATGAAGCCTTGAAACATCAAACTCAAACCAAATTCATTATGAGCCCAACCTTAACTTGAAAAATACAACAACATATTTTTATTTATTTTTTTACTTTGAATAAATGAGAACCTTTTTATAGTAATTGAGTGATATAATAAGTTTTCCCCATTAATGCTAATAGTTTAAGGAGAATTAGAAATCAAAACCTCTTCCTCAATGGAGATTTCCTCAAAGGAGCTCCTCTCTCAAAGGTGATTCACAATCCCCCTCACCACTCATCCATCTCTCACTCACTCCACACACTCAGCACAAAGTCACCTCGCCATCGCCACCACCGAGCTCCGCCACCGTCACCACCGTGAAACAGGGGCGTGACAACCCTGTTTCACGTCCAATTTTCACGTCCAATTTTCACTCCACCACCACTCTCTGCTCCTCTCCCCTGTCCAAACAACCACCACCACCTCCGCACGAGTCCCACCACCACAAAAGGCCAAGAAATTCATCGACAGAGCCACCAACCTCGCCGCGAAACAGAGCCGCACCGCGACTCTGTTTCGTCTCGCGACAGAGCTTGCTCCTCCCCTCTCTCGGCCTCTCTTCGTCTCGAGTTCCTCCTCTCACGACCACCGTCACGACCCGACCAAGCACCGCAACCACCACCTCGCGACAGAGCTCGCAACCGACTGAAACAGGGAGCGAAAACAGGGAATCTCTTCCTGATTTCTCTTCGGTTTTTGTTGCTGTTTTCTTGGTTTATTTTCACTGTTTGCTCGTCTTTGCAGGTTCTAGGATTGATTTGAGGACGAGGGAGGCCACGAGGAGCGAGAACGAGGCCGAGAACCCCGCTGTCGCAGTACTGTAGCAGTACTGTAGCAGGGCGGGAGAAAGAGTCAAATTCTGTTTTTTGGCTATTCACACCCCCGGTTTTGCTCTGTACCACCACAGAGCGTTTTGGGACCATTTCCTCGGGATTCGTGCACAACCACATGCTGATCTGCTGAGTGCCACCACCTCGAGCTTGTGATAAACTAAATGGGTTGTATAAGTTATTTTGATTTATTTTACTGAATTGTGTGCTTAATTGTTAATTGCAAGTTATTTCTGAATTTTTGATAATTTGCTTTCACCTTGCATGTTCGAGAAATTAAACTTGATATGTTTGGTAGTTAGAATTACCCTTTATCAATATTTTCAAAGCATGTGCTAAAAATATTAAGCTTAAACTTTGATTAAGTGTGCCCTATTACAAAAAGTTGTTATTCTTTCAAAGTGTCCTCCTGAATTGTTTTCTCGCTGTGAATATTGTGGCTGTTGTCCAAGAGCTAGAGAGCTACAAATCCGCTTGAATTCGCAAAGATTCTCGCTGAAAACCACACTGATTATCATATATAAGAATGGATTTGATGTGGTTTTGTAGTTTGATCATCAAAGTCTTAATAACATTTTGAGATAATGGATTTTTTGTTTTTACCTAAGCAGATTTCCATGCAGAATGTGCATCTCATACAACAACAAATGATGAATATTATTTACATGAATAATAATAATAATAATAATAATAATAATAATAATGTGAAAAATAACTTGTCACTAGCCGATGGTAGCTTGATTGGATGGTTAAGGCTGTGGTGGTTTAACCTCCACATACGTTTTGGGTTCTTTACCCACCGACGGTAAATTTGTTTTTAAAAAAATAAAAAAATAAAAAATAAAAAAATAACTTGTCACTAACCACTATAAATGATATCCATATTTGTTTGTCACTAATTCACTATCAATATAAAACAATTCAAGTTTCATAAATTCAAAATTCGACAAAAACTGATTACAATAGCTATAATTTATATTGACTTAAGCTTCCTAAAAAACTTAGTTTCTAAATAAAATAGATACTCAAACTCCTACTTGAATTGAATTCCTAATTCTAACTCATATTTTTTTTTTTTGTCAAACACGAAAATGTTTATTAAAGATAAGAAAGAAAACAAAAGACAAATGAAATCATTCCTACATTAAAGAATGTCAAGACACCATGAAGGTGTCAAAAACAAAGTTCCTAAACAAATTACAAGCCGAACCCATTCTCCACAACAATTCCCCAATATCTATAAAAATAGAATGTTTTGATCTGTTGAGCTATTCAAAAACCCTCATATTTCTCTATTTCCACACACACTACATGAAAACGTGAGGAGCCATACGCCATAACCACTCCCCTGCCGAAAAGGATTAGCTTGGGACCACCAACTTAGCCAATCCAAAATGGAACCTTGAAACATCAAATTCAAACCAAATTTTGACAAGAAACTGCTCTAGATGGATTTGGAGAATCTGCAGTAAAACATCAAATGATCCAGCGTCTCGACAATCTCATTACAAAGCACACAAAGACTTATTGTGTAAATTCCTCTTTTCCTTAACCTATTTTTAGCCAAGATTCTCTCATGCAACACTGACCATCTAAAGAAATTTATCTGAGGCAATTTTTTTTCACCCAAACCAGATTCTTGTGAGATGAAATGAAGGGGTTGGAATGAGTCTCATAATAAGAGGCAACCAACATATCAGAAACTTTTTTCACCGAGAAACCCACACCTTTACCCTTCCACACCAAACTATCAGGGCCCTCTGGGAGCATCTGACTATCCAACAGAACTTGTACTCTTAGCATTCTAACTCCTATTGAACTTGTACTCTTAGTTATGTCTTAACATAAATTTATCCAATAATTAATATTAATTAAATACTAATATATAATCCAATGCCTCATTTACAAAGATATAATATGCAATTACAAAAAATTGTTTTTTTTCTTTTTGATTGTCCTCTTGAATTGGTTCCTGGCTGTTGACGTTATTGTTTTTGTGACATTCAAATATGTGGCTGTTGTCTAGGAGCTAGAGCTACAGATCCGCTTGAATTAGCAAAGCTTCATGCTGAAAACCATGTATAAGAATGGATTTTAGCGTGATTTTGTAATTTGATCGGTCAAAGTCTTAATAACATATTGAGATAATGGATTTTCTTTTTTATACCTAAGCAAAATGTGCATCTCATACAACAACACATGATGAATGTGATTGACATGAAAATAATAGTAATAATAATAATAATGCAATAAAATAAACTTTAATGTAACAAATTACTTGTCACTAACCATTCTAAGCAGTTGCGGAGCCACATATAAGACATGGGAGCAATTGCCCCCTACAAATTTAAAAACTCATATTTTCTATAGTGAATTTGTGTATAATAGTTGTATATTTAACTATTGCCCTCCTAGGATTTTACTATTTTTTTCTTGCCGCCTCCACTTTGCCTCCTTTTTATGAAAATCCTGGCTACAACACTGATTCTTAAGTCGTATCCTTATTTGTTTATCACTATCAATATGAAACAATTCAAACTCTTGGAACTTCGTCATTTACAAAGAATAATTCCTTTTAAAGAAAATGTTACTCATTCCTAATTATTTTCTATCGTCTTGATTGGCATCTTCAAATGCCTCCATTGATCACATAAGGCCCAGTATCAGGTTGAGGTCGTATTAAGAACTGTGATTGAGTAAACGTTACCAATCATCTCCAGTGACACACATCGTTGATCCACAGATACCTGCCCAAATTGAAAAAAAAAATTCTATTAAAAATGCGATTAATAGATCATTAGAAATCTCCATTCGTAGTGAAGGACTATACAAAATGTAAAAAAGAATGTGCAAAAAAATAAAGAAGGAAGAAAAAATGTTGTCATTATAGCTCCAGTAGGCTCCAAGTGTGTTCTCGAGTTAGCATTATCTTCTAACAATTTCAAGTGCATATTGGTGGAAATGCATGAAAAGAATATGTGTTTTAGAACAGAAGTATGTATCAAATCTGCTTGATTTGTTCAAGCCACTGTTGTCCGACTCTTGAGACAATTTTTAGAACAGGGACATATGATGACTGCATTTCAGAACAAGGATTGATGTGATGCTGAAAATTTAAGAAGTCGTAAAAATAACTAAATCAATATGAACTGCAAAGTCTTCAGGGCGAAATCCAACCATCTCCTGAAGGGAAGCCTGATCATATTAGCATAAAGCAAACAAATTACTCATTGCCTGTAAGATGTTAGCAGCAATTTTTTGTTAAAATTGTCCTAAAGTGATGTGCTTCTACTTGTGAGAATGACATTCAACAGAGTAAGTGAGCAAATGAAGAAGGTGCGGACTTGAAAAATTGATTACATTTGGTATTGTTTTGCGAAGTAAAATTTAGAAAGATCAGCTGCGGACTTGAAAAAAAAAGTTATATGGTTTGGGTTGGCAAGCAATTGAAAGCTGGCCAAGGTGTGCTTTAGCTTCCTCCACTGAAATTGCTTTAAACCAAAGCTTTTACGTTATGGTTTACACACTTTTGGGCAGAGGAGAAAAAAAAATGGAAAGAAAAATTGATGCCCTGCAGTGGAAATGAGTGAGGGTGTTAGATGAACTTGTCTAGAGAGTGGCAAGCTAGATCCGTGCCAGGTCAGGCTCAATACCCTCCATCATCTTATAGATTCTCATAATGCCTCAATCGAAAACAATCACACGTACACAAAGTCCCCCTGGCGCTGGGTGTCTGACTCTCTGGATTTTTTTGGTGATATTTTGATTATAAAATCCTTATTTTAGTACCCAAATCCATGGGTTTTTTTTCCTGTTAAGACTTAGGTTTTTGGCATTCCAAATTCTTAACTAATGGGCATTAAGTTTAAGCTTGAATTTAAATGGGATAATTATATGGGAGATTTAGGATGCAAATGTGAATGGTTACTATATATCAGCCTCTGGCAGTTATGAAATTGGTAAAGAGTTTTTGTTACTCTTTTTAAGGCCAATGAAATTGTCTCGAGAATCAAAGAACACACTATTAAGTATTAACATAGTTTGTAATACGGAATTTTACCTAATATCATGAAAGGTCACACATTTTGACCGAGGTAATTTGTCGGTATGATTGATAGTAATGCTATAAACCATGCAATTTTATTTTTAAGTGAACAAGGTAATACGGGTTGTATCCATCGTAGTTTGATTGTTACAAAATTAGTTGTCATAACAATTCCTGAATATAGTATAATACATTCTTGAGAAATTATGATTTTTCAAGTTTAATATCATTCTTCCTTATTATTCAAATCAGAAGCTGAACTACTATAATATTCTATATCACTAATTTAGACATTTATAACATTATCAAATGTAATTTCTACATCTAAAACATGCTCTACAAAATCAAAGATCCAGATTTAAAAATAAATTTCGATTAGATTTTAATGGACTTCAAAAATCTTGAGATGAAAACGTATTTTGAGACAAAATTAATGGTGACGATTTTTTTAAAAGTTGTCTTCTCTATTGATCTCATCCCACACTTCCCACGCCACCATTCCTTCATTTTACGACCCGTCGCCACCTGAACAACACCACAAACACCCCATCATCCTTCAAAACCTTTTCTTCCTTCTTTCTTTTCATCCATACTTAACAAACCCTCTTTTTAGCGTATTGAATTTAGTGTATCAAAATGTAATTATATCTGATGCAGTCATTTTCGCTCTTTGCTCTGATTAACTGACTTGCATAAGTAGCACACGTGAACCACGGATCACTGTTGTGGTGGTCGATGACACTCTGATGCTAAAATTAGAAATGAATTTGAGAAATGTGTAATGTTGTAACAAAGAATTTGTAGCGTACCTTAGCTTACCAACCTCATGTCTTATTTATAGTGTAAGAAATCTTGGTTTAACCAGGCCATCGTAGGCATAGTTTTGGGAGGAGATCTTCGTGGAGATCTTTCTTTAATTAGGAGTCGTGTTATAGGAGGGAAGTTCCTTGTTAGCCTTGTGCTCCTAGATAAGCGGGAGATAGTTCCCAATCCAAGAGCAATTCGTATAATGGAGTTTTCATGTGCTAAAGATACTTTGGTGTTTGCTTTATGGTTGGAAGTGGAGAACGGTTGTAGTTGCCCGTCCAAAGATGATCATCGAGATACTTGCCTAAGAAGGGCTTATGGATATTGAGGATAGTTGTGAGACGTGTGGGCCTAACGTGTTGTGAGAGTCCGAGTCCACCTGGCAGACTGAAATGAGCAGACTTAGAACCACTTGGGCCGGATCAGCATTGAGCTGATGCTGGGGCCTGTAGTTCCTCGAGATCATGTGCTAGTGGTACCAAACCAATTTAAAAGTTGAGTTCATTTTTTAGTTTTACCCAATAATTAACAAGTTGTTTGTGACTTACATGTTGACAGGTTAAGTAATACACCTCAGTGATCATTACAAATGAAGTGATTGACATTAGGTAATATTGCAATCTCGATTTGATAACACTTGTTCTATATTATGCTCATCTCGTCTCGTCATGTTCCCAACCAGTTTGGGATTTTTTTTCGAGATAATGACTTTTAGGGCATACTTTTTAACAAAATAGATAATTTAGATACCATAATTGATGTAATGGCTAATTTGTGCCTAATTTTATACTTTTATGACTAACAATGACTTTTTATTAACCCAGGTTAACTCATAAAGTTATATGACATATGTATCCTTCTAAAAAAATAGAAAACTTAATTTTATAGTTTTATGACCAACAAAGACTACAGAAAAAAACCTACGTTAATTTTTATTAAACGACAATTTTAATTATTCTTTGTTATTGACCAAGACTACAGAAAAAAATTTAATTGTTATTGACCAATTTTAGTTACTCTTTGTTAGTTTGATTGACCAACAAGGATTACAGAAAAAAAAAATACGTTAGTTGTTATTGAACGACAAAATTTTAGCAAGGAATACATAAACAAAAATTGCTTGTTCACTGACATAAAAATAATTTATATCATATGATAAATATTAATTTTATTCAGGTTAGTGAATAGGCTAATGTTTTTTTCTTTCCATAGTCATTGTTAAAATTGTCGTTTAATAACAATTAACGTAAGTTCTTTTTTATTTTTATTTTATTATTATTTTTTTATGTAGTCCTTGTTGGTCAATAAAATTAACAAAGAGTAACTAAAATTGGTCAATAACAATTTACGTAGGTTTTTTTTTTCTTCTGGAGTCCTTGTTGGTCAATAACAAAGATTATAAATCTTTATTTTTCATATGATAAATCTTAATCTTTTCCAGGTCAGTGAACAGACTAATGTTTTTTTTTTGTAATCCTTATTAAAATTGTCGTTCAATAACAATTAATGTAGGTTTTTTTTTTCCCTGTAGTCCTTGTTGATCAATAAAACTAATAAAAAGTAACTAAAATTGGTCAATAACAATCAATATATGTTTTTTTTCCTGTAGTTTTTGTTGGTCAATAACAAAGAGTGACTAAAATTGTCGTTCAATAACTATTATCGTATGGTTTTTTTTGTAGTCCTGGTTGGTCATAAAACTATAAAATTAGGTTTTCTATTTGTTTAGGAGGGTAATATGTCATATAAGCTTATGGGTTAACCTGGGTTAATAAAAGAGTCTTTGTTAGTCATAAAAGTATAAAATTATGCACAAATTAGCCATTACATCAACTATGGTATCTAAATTATATATTTTGTTAAAAAGTAGGCCCTAAAAGTCATTATCTCGAAAAAAAAATCCCAAACTGGTTGGGAACAGGACGAGAGGAGATGAGCCAGGTAGAGCATCGCATGTGTGCGGTCCGCTAGATGAACCAAGTGCTACACATGAGACTCGAGGAGGATGTGTATTTCGAGATGTTGCAGACCGGTGGATGGATTGTAGGATGTGTGATGATTCATGTCAAAGGTGGAGATTGTTGGGATGAAGTTGGCTTGAATAGTTTCACATCAAGTAAGGAGGAGTCGTCACTAAGGTTTATAAGAAAGTAGTCCACTCCTTAATAGCAACGGGGTCTTTTAAGATAAAACCTCACACCCGAGGCCCAGATGGAAGGCCCAAGTTGCGGGTGTTGAAGTTGGAGGTGGTGTTGGCGGTTGAACACCACTATCATCTCACTTATTCCTGAATGCGAACAGTGAAAGATTTCAGACCTATCAGTATTCTGAATGGGGCCTATAAGATCATTGCCAAGGTGCTGGCTAACAAATTGAAACGCAAGGTAGCAAGCCAAGTAAAGCATCGCAGATACGCAATCTGCCAGATGAATGGATCCATATTAGGTTCCAAATCCTTGCCAAGAGAAGGTATCTTACAAGTGCGGATGATGTGGAGTTAGTGCGGTGGTTGCGACTAAGGTGGAGCCAACAATGCTGGGATAGCGGCCCGTACACCGAGTGCTACAACAGATATGTGGTCGCATATGAGATTCGAGGAGGAGGTGTACTTCACGATGTTGCAGACCGGTGGATGGATTGTAGGATGTGTGATGATTCACACAAAAAGTGGAGATCGTTGGATGATGAAGTTGGCTTAAATAGTTTCACATCAAGTAAAAAGGAGTCGTCACTAAGGTTTATAAGAAAATGACCCACTCCTTAATCAACGAGACATTTTAAGATAAAATCTCACACCTAAAGCCCGAATGGAAGGCCCAAGTTGCAAGTTGCGAGTATTGAAGTTGGGACCTAGGTTGTTTCAGCCATGTTCAATTTAGTGACTGTGCCAATATGCATTTTAGATACCATAGCAATTACAATGTCAGCGTCTACCTTGTTGGCCTTGAGTTTAGCATATTCGTTTTTCTTGAACCTGCAATCACAAATGAGTAGTTGTTCTTGCCAGAATGGTGACAAGTTGCATTTTTCTTGTTTCGCTTGGTCTCCGGGTTAGACCTTTTAAATTTTCCTTTGTTGTTTCACCTTGAATTTTGCTTGAACTTACTATTGCTCCTTTCTACAAATCTAACCTTAGTGATGAGACCTTTTAAATTTTCACTTTGTTGTTTCACTTTGAATTTTGAGTTTCTTCCTCAATTTGGATCCTCTTTAGAAGATCTTAAGGCTTATGTTTTCTGCCATATGCATAAGTTTTTCCTATAATTGTTCCAGCCATTGGGTAATTTAGATATAATAGCCCCCACTTGCACTGATATTTGTCCCCCACTCAAGAATGACTTTGCTAATAGGTTTTGGACAAAACACCAATTTGTTCTTCTCCTTTATATACAAATACATATATTTTGGAATCTATAACCGGAGATTCGATGAAGGTAGACCTAGCTCAGTGAAAGAAGAGAGAGGAGGTACTACCATTTGGATTGTGATGATTTACTACGCTTTTCAACATTGAGTTAGATATCTGTTGGTTTTTCTAGCATTGAAAAGCATTAAAATGAAGCGTATTGTGGGTCTAAATTTAAAATTTTCTAGTAAAATTATGAGCTGAACATGTTTTTGTAAGTGAAAATTGAGATTTCAAATTTGCGTAGTGGATTTTGTGTAGGAATTGTGGTTTGAGACATTCAAATTCTTTTATTTGTTTGATAATTCCAATTTGTACTGTTTCAATTTTCAAGCTCAACAAAACACCAAAATTGTAGTACTCTAAGTTATTTAAACTCTCAATTTAAACTCTCAATTGAGACAAATTTTCAAGTTCATCAAAACACACAATTGGTAGCAACATCATTTTGTCACAATGTTCTTGTTTTCTTCACTCTGATCAGAAAGTTTCATTTTGCTTCTCAAAGTGGTGAGGATTTCCCTTTACATACTACCAAGTAATTGTGACATCGTATACTAAGAAGATGTATAATTCAAGTTTAGCACATGACGAATTGCTTATATTCTCTGTAGGAAGATACACTGCGGATGGGAAATAATAATACCATAGGAATATGTTTTATTGGTCATACCAAATTCTGGGTTAACAAAAAAAAGAAAAATTATAACCAGGTAACAAGTGAAGTCTTATTGAACCACATGAATATTTAATTAATTTTTTTTTTAGAACTAGTAGAGAATCAAGTTGTGTTGCTTAACTTTATATTGCTTAATTTTTTAAATCATGGTTCACCAAAATGTAATTTCAAAAGGCAATAACAAACTTCTAACCATGAATCAATCTAGTAAAAAACAATCAAGAAATCTACGACACAATACAAAATTTTCATATTGAGAAAAGAACATAAATTACCTATTTATGGGAGGTAATCTTTAGTCAAAGGCCTATAGAAATTATATTTTAATACCATAAATGGATATTACCATATATTTTAAATGCATAATAAATCCAGAAAAAGAAATTATATATTTTTCAAATCTTTCATATATTTTAATACCATAAATGCATAATACTCAGATTCAAGAGATTCTTTTGGAAGATTTCCTCATTACTATATATAATTGTGTTGTGTAGAGCCTTCAAAATCATTGAACATAAATTAGTTTTACCTTATCGAAGAAGAGTAGTCCTTCATTTTAGAAGAAGATGAAGAAGAGCATTATTTTGGTAGCGTTTATGCTTATGGTTTTCATGACAATGGGAAGTTCTTATGCGGCACCAGGTTGTACAGGTAAATGATAATAGTGGGTTTTTATTTTATGTGTTCAAACACAAAGATGTTTATTAAAGAAAGAAAGGGAAACAAAATACAAAGAGAATAATTCCTATATCAAGGAATGCTAAGACATCATGAAGGTGTCAAAAACCAAATCCCTAAACAAATTACAAGCCGAACCCATTCCTAACAACAATTCCCTAATCTCAATAAAGATAGAGTGATCTGATCTGATGAGCCCTTCAAATACCCTCCTATTTCTCTCTTTCCACACACACCACATGAGTATATGAGGAACCCTACGCCATAACCACTCCGCCCGCCGGAAAGGATTAGTTTGAGATTACCAACTCAGCCAATCTAAAATGGAGCCTTGAAACATCAAACTCAAACCAAATTCATCATGAGCCCAACCTTAACTGGAAAAATACAACGACATATTTTTTAACTTTGAATAAATGAGAACCTTTTTATAGTAATTGAGTGATATAATAAGATTTCCCCATTAATGCTAATAGTTTAATTTACAGTTTTTTTCCCGCTATTTAAGCAATAATATGCAATCACAAAAAGTTGTTATACTTTCAGAGTGTCCTGATCCTGAATTGGTTTCTCGCTGTGAATATGGTTGTTTTTGCATCGGATCCGGATATTGTGGCTGTTGTCCAAGAGCTGGAGCTATAGATCCGCTTGAATTAGCAAAGCTTCTCGCTGAAAACCACACTGATTATCATATATAAGAATGGATTTGATGTGGTTTTGTAGTTTGATCATCAAAGTCTTAATAACATTTTGAGATAATGGATTTATTGTTTTTACCTAAGCAGATTTCCATGCAGAATGTGCATCTCATACAACAACACATGATGAATAATAATAATAATAATAATAATAATAATATACGTCTTGGGTTCTTTACCCACCGACGGTAAATTTGCTTTTTAAAAAATAAAAAAATAAAAAATAAAAAAATAAAAAAATAAAAAAAATAACTTGTCACTAACCACTATAAATGATATCCATATTTGAATTGAATTCCTAATTGTAACTCATATTTATTATTATTATTATTTTGTTAAACACGAAAGTGTTTATTAAAGATAAGAAAGAAAACAAAAGACAAATGGAATCATTCAGACATTAAAGAATGTCAAGACACGATGAAGGTGTCAAAAACAAAGTTTCTAAACAAATTACAAGCCGAACCCATCCTCCACAACAATTTCCCAATATCTATAAAAATAGAATGTTCTGATCTGTTGAGCCCTTAAAAAACCCTTATATTTTTCTATTGCCACACACATTATATGAAAACGTGAGGAGCCCTACGCCATAACCACTCCCCTGCCGAAAAGGATTAGCTTGGGGCCACCAACTTAGCCAATCCAAAATGGAACCTTGAAACATCAAACTCAAACCAAATTTTGACAAGAAATTGCTCTAAATGGATTTGGAGAATCTGCAGTGAAATATCAAATGATCCAGCGTCTCGTCAATCTCATTACAAAGCACACAAAGACTTATTGTGTGAATTCCTCTTTTCCTTAACCTATTTTTAGCCAAGATTCTCTCATGCAACACTGACTATCTAAAGAAATTTATCTGAG
Organism: Berberis thunbergii; assembly: GCA_003290165.1. Classification (NCBI taxonomy): domain Eukaryota; kingdom Viridiplantae; phylum Streptophyta; class Magnoliopsida; order Ranunculales; family Berberidaceae; genus Berberis; species Berberis thunbergii. The sequence continues at coordinate 70,131 of QNQO01002604.1, read as the reverse complement.
GAAATTTTTTTTCCACCCAAAACAGATTCTTGTGAGAGGAAATGAAGGGGTTGGAATGAGTCTAATAATAAGAGGCAGCCAACATATCTGAAATTTTTTTCACCGAGAAGCCCACACATTTACCCTTCCACACCAAACTACCAGTTCCCTCTGAGAGCATCTGACTATCCACAAGAACTTGTACTCTTAGCATTCTAACTCCTATTGAACTTGTACTCTTAGTTATGTCTTAACATGAACTTATCCGATAATTAATACTAATTAAATACTAATAATACTAAAATACAATCCAATGCCTCATTTACAAAGATATAATATGCAATTACAAAAAATTGTTTTTTCTTTTTGATTGACCTCCTGAATTGGTTCCTAGCTGTGGACGTTATTGTTTTTATGACATTTGAATATGTGGCTGTTGTCCAGGAGCTAGAGCTACAAATCTGCTTGAATTAGCAAAGCTTCATGCTGTATAAGAATGGATTTTAGCATGGTTTTGTAATTTGATCGGTCAAAGTCTTAATAACAAATTGAGATAATGGATTTTTTTTTTTTACCTAAACAAAATGTGCATCTCATACAACAACACGTGATGAATGTGATTGACATGAAAATAATAGTAATAATAATAATAATAATAATAATAATAATAATAATAATAATAATAATAATAATAATAATAATAATGCAATAAAATAAACTTTAATGTAACAAATTACTTGTCATTGACCATTCTAAGCAGTTGCGGAGCCACATATAAGACATGGGGGTAGTTGCCCCCCTACAAATTTCAAAATTCATATTTTCTATAGTGAATTTGTGTTTAATAGTTGTATATTTAACTATTACCCTCCTAGAATTTTCCTATTTTTTTCTTCCCGCCCCCACTTTGCCTCCTTTTTTTGTGAAAATCCTGGCTACAACACTAGTTCTAAGTCGTGTCCTTATTTGTTTATCACTATCAATATGAAACAATTCAAACTCTTGGAACTTCCTCATTTACAGAGAATAATTCCTTTTAAAGAAAATGTTATTCATTCCTAATTATTTCTACCATCTTGATTGGCATCTTCAATTGCCTCCATTGATCACATAAGGCCTAGTATCAGGTTGAGGCTGTATTAAGAATGTTGCGCCTTATTGCGGAAGCGGGTAGACACCAACAATTGCACACAAGTTTCACAAGGATCCCATCAATTAAATAGAGCAACTAGTAAAGAAAGTAATTAGAGAAAACCAAGAACATACCACAAAAGACACAAGGTTTACGTGGCTCGGCGAATTGCGCCTACGTCCATGGTGAGGTGATTCCACTATATACAAGAACAAGGTACAAGAGATGAAACAATTGCAGCAATTATCTTTCTCTATTTCATGTGCTTCACAGTTTTTCTACATCATAAAAAACAGCTACAATTCCTAGTATATATATGAACAACAATTTCCTGTTTCATAGTAGCTTCCTGTTTCCTAGAATTTGCTTTCTGTTCAAAAAATAGTTTCCAGAAGTCCAAACAGTTTCCAGTTTCAAATAGGAGTCCAAACAGTTTCTTGTTTCAAACACGTTTCCTGTTTCACAAAACAGTTATGTTTCATGTTCTTGTTTGTGAAACAATTTCCTGTTTCACAAAATGGGTTGTTTCCTGTTTCACAATTCTCCACCTCGGTGAATTTTTTATAAGGAAAAAATGAGCCGAAACAAGGCATAAGAATAAACTGATCAACACTCCATCATAACTTTGTCACCTCACGAAACCGCCCCAAAGGGCCCTCAATCAACATGAGTCAATGTGGAGTAAGTCAAAACAATGATGGAACTTAACTCCAGGAACAACCTTTGTCAACATACCAGCAGGGTTGTCTTTTGTGTGTACTTTCACCAAAGACACATCACTATCCTCAATTACATCTCGAACAAAGTGATATCGAACGTCAATATGCTTAGTCCTTGCATGATGAACCTGATTTTTAGCCAAGTGGATGGCACTCTGACTGTCACAGAGAACCTCAACACTATCTTGTCCCACACCCAAGTCATTTACAAGACCTTGAAGCCACAATGCCTATTTTACAGCTTCTGTCAATGCCATATACTCTGCCTCTGTAGTAAAGAGAGCCACTGTATCCTGAAGCATAGATCTCCAACTAATCGGAGCACCGTATATCTGAAATACGTAACCAGTAGTAGATCCCCGTCTATCTAGATCACCAGCATAATCAGAATCAACAAACCCATGAACCTGACATGAATCTCCACCGAAGTCCAAACTCACATCCAAGGTACCTTTTAAGTACCTAAGCATCCATTTCACTACCTCCCAATATTTCTTCCCAGGGTTTTCCATATACCTGCTCACAACACTAACATCCGGTGAAATATCAGGGCGTGTACACACCATAGCATACATTAAACTGCCAACTGCACTAGCATAAGGAACATGCGACATGTATTCCTTTTCTTCCATTGTGACTGGAGATAATTTTCGAGAAAGTCCAAAATGTGAAGCCAAAGGAGTAATAACCGGCTTTGCATTTTCCATGCCAAACCGTGATATGACCTTCTCAAGGTACCCTTCTGTGAAAGAAATAATTTTTTATTCTCCCTTTCTCTTCTTATCTCCATACCAAGTATTTTCCTTGCAACACCCATATCCTTCATCTCAAACTCAGATGCAAGTTGAGACTTCAATTTATTTATCTCCATCATACTCTTACAGGCAATGAGCATATCGTCAACATAGAGCAAAAGATAAATAAAATCGTCACTACGAAGTTTTTTCAAGTAAACACAACAATCATACTTACTTCGTGTGAACCCATGTTTCAACATAAAAGAGTCAAACCGTTTGTACCACTACCGAGGTGACTGCTTTAACCCATAAAGTGATCTCCTCAAACGACAAACACGGTCTTCTTTTCCAACAACCTTAAAACCTTCCGGCTGATGCATATAAATTTTCGCCTCTAAGTCTCCATGCAAGAAAGTTGTTTTCACATCAAGCTCAAGGTCACCATGAGCTACCAAGCTCAACAACACGTATAAAAGTGTGTTTTACCATAGGCGAAAATATCTCATTGTAGTCAACGCCTTCCCTCTGAGCAAAAACCCTTAGCTACTAATCTTGCCTTGAACTGAGTACCAGACTCTAGAGTAGCCTGTTTCTTTTTAAACACCCACTTGTAGCCAATTGCTTTCCTTCCATTAGGCAACGACACTAGATCACAAGTATGGTTCTTCTGGAGAGACTCCATCTCACCCTGCATAGCTACTAACCAACTCTGACTATCTGAATGACGAGCGGCCTGCTTGTAAGTAGCTGGCTCATCATCTTCCACAGAGAGTGCATATGCAACCAAATTAACTGTATTGAACTGACCATAGTGCTTCAACGGTTCTTCAAAGCCAAATTTTTGAACTTGCTTAACCGATCGTTTTGACCTAGTTAAGGCCAAAGGTTGCTGCTGGGATTGATTATCTTCAACTGGTTGTTGTTCCTCATGGTCTTCAGGCTCATAATTCAGATCACGTGTGCCTGCTTCAACCACTTGTTCATCTGCTGCATCCACAGACGCTTCAACTTCCACTTTCTGAGTGTTACTAGATTCACCACCACTATCAACCAACTCCTTAGCTTTAGTACAAGCTAACAAGGAATTCTCATCAAATGTAACATCTTGACTGATCACAAATTTATTATCCTCTAAACACCATAGACGATAACCCTTCACGCCTTTTGCATACCCCAAGAAAATGGCCTTCTTAGCCCTAGCATCAAGCTTATTTTCTTTCACATGGTAGTAGGCAATACAACCGAAAACTTTTAGTATACTGTAATCAGCATGTTCACCTGACCACACCTCATAACGTGTTTTGCAGTCTAATGTAGAATGTGGCGATCTATTAATCAAGAAACACGCGGTGGCTATTGATTTAGCCCACCATTCTCTGCCAAGACAAACATTGAAGCGCATACACCTAGCTCTTTCAAGCATAGTATTGTTCAATCTCTCAGCAACTCCATTTTGTTGTGGCGTGTCTCTAACAGTCCAATGTCTAACAATTTCTTCCTAATCACAAAATTGTTTGAAAGTACCCTCAGTATACTCGATACCATTATCAGACCTCAAAGTCTTCACATTTCTTCCAGTTCTATTCTCAACCATTGCTCTCCACCTTTTAAATGTCTCAAATACTTCATTCTTAGACTTCAAAAAATATACCCATGTGTAACGAGAATAATCATCAATGAAGGAGACAAAGTACCTGGAACCTCCCTTAGAGGCGACCTTCACTGGCCCCCCACACATCTGTATGCAAGTAGTCTAGAATACTTTTGTTCCCATGCTTGCTTGTACTGAATTTTACCCTGCATTGTTTTCCATATACATAATGCTCGTAAAACTCCATAGTCGGTTTCTGCATACCCTTCAGTAACCTTTGCTTGCTCAGTAGAGACAATCCTTTTTCTGTCATATGCCCAAGTCGCATGTGCCATAACCTAGTGCTTTCTGATGAAGAAGTTTCCACTGCCACATTTCCTGTTACCGTGTTACCCATCAAGGTGTACAAGTTACCTTGTTTGATCCCTTTCATGACAACCAAAGACCCACGGACAACCTTTAAAACTCCACCTACCGCTGTAAACTTACAACCACTGGAGTCTAAAACACCAAGCGAGATAAAGTTCTTTTTCAAGGTTGGGACATGCCTCACATCAGTTAAGGTTCTCACAACACCATCATACATCGTAATCCTCATTGTTCCAATTCCAATTGTTTTGCAAGCGTAATCATTACCCATCAGAACAGTACCACCATCAATGTGCTCATAGGTAGTGAACCACTCCCTGTTTGGGCACATATGGTAAGAACACCCAGAGTCAAGGATCCATCTCCCAGTGATGTCTGTGTTTTTACCCGCAACTGAATAACATTCTTCATCCTTTTTCGTACTAGATGCATAACTTGCTTCACTAGTATCACCCTTATCTTGTTTTTTCTTGCTCTTCCAACTGTTATCATGATTACTCTTATCTTGATTTGGAAATTTTTTTTTTCTAATATGCCCCCACTCTCTACATTTGTGACATTGTCGACCTCTACACTTTGATCTAGATTTTCCACTCTTTGAAGATGATTTCACTTGAGACCTTCCTCTAGCAACCAACCCTTCAGCTTGATCTTTCTCACTACCACTTGATGAAGTTTTCTTTTGAATCTCATTGGACAAGAGTGCACCAGTAGTTTCATCAAATGTAAGTTCATCTTTCCCAAACAAAATTGTTTGTACAAGATTTTCATATGACTGCGACAAGGAGTAAAGAAATATAATTGCTTGGTCTTCATCCTCAATCTTCACATCCAGATCTCTCAAATTTGAGATAATCCATGTAAACTTGGCGATATGATCACCAATTGGAGTGCCCTCATCCATTGCTAGTCTGTACAATTGGGTTTTCAAGTATAACATGTTTGATAATGTCTTAGTCATAAACTGTGACTCAAGCTTCAACCAAACATCAGCTACCGTAGTCTCTTCATTAACTAAAAAAACTATGTCTCTATCCAGACACAAGCAAATAGCAGCACAAGCCTCCAAATCCAATTCTTCCCATTCATCATCTGACATGGTTTCAGCCTTTTTATCCTTCCCTAGTAATGCCTTGTGTAATTTCTGAGAAATAAGCAAATTCCTCATTTGTATTCTCCAATATCCGAAATCGTTCTTACCATTAAATTTCTCGATTTCATACTTCCCTACATGTGCCTTGCTCACCTTGGATGTCATTACAAACAAAACCTGTGACTTTCTAGACAAGAAGCTTCACTACGATTTTTCTTCAAACAATTTGTGCACAAACAAACCCTAACACTTTTGAATCTTCACAATCTTGAGTAGAACAATTCAAGATCAATTTCCCTTAGTGCTCTGATACCAATTGTTGCGCCTTATTGCGGAAGCGGGTAGACACCAACAATTGCACACAAGTTCCACAAGGATCCAATCAATTAAATAGAGCAACTAGTAAAGAAAGTAATTAGAGAAAACCAAGAACATACCACAAGAAACACAAGGTTTACGTGGTTCGGCGAATTGCGCCTACATCCACAGTGAGGTGATTCCACTATATTCAAGAACAAGGTACAAGAGATGAAACAATTGCAGCAATCATCTTTCTCTATTTCATGTGTTTCACAGTTTTTCTACATCATAAAAAAAACAGCTACAATTCCTAGTATATATAGGAACAACAGTTTCCTGTTTCCTAGAAATTTGTTTCCTGTTCAAAAAACAGTTTCCAGAAGTCCAAACAGTTTCCAGTTTCAAACAGGAGTCCAAACAGTTTCCTGTTTCAAACACGTTTCATGTTTCACAAAACAATTATGTTTCTTGTTCCTGTTTGTGAACAATTTCCGGTTTCACCAAACAGGTTGCTTCCTGTTTCACAAAGAACTATGTGATTGAGTAAATGTTACCAATCATCTCTAGTGACACACATGGTTAATCCACAGATACCTGCCCAAATTGAAAAAAAAAATTCTATTAAAAATGCGATTAATAGATCATTAGAAATCTCCATTCGTAGTGAAGGACTCTACAAAATATAAAAAAAAGAATGTGCAAAAAAATAAAGAAAGAAAAAAAAAATGTTGTCTTTATAGCTCCAGTAGGCTTCAAGTGTGTTCTCGAGTTAGCAGCATGATCAATTTCTTCAAACAATTTCAAGTGCATATTGGTGGAAAAGCATGAAAAAAATGTGTTTTAGAACAGTATGATGTATCAAACCTGCTTGATTTGTTCAAGCCACTGTTGTCTGACTCTTGATACAATTTTTACAACAGGGCCATATGATGACTACATTTCAGAACAAGAATTAATGTAATGCTTAAACTTTAAGAAATCGTAAAAATAACTAAATCAATATGAACCGCATGCAAAGTCTTCAGGAGAAATCCAACTATCTCCTAAAGGGAAGCCTAGTCATATTAGCATAAAACAAACAAGTTACTCATTGCCTATAAGATGTTAGCAGCATTTTTGTTAAAGTTGTCCTAAAGTGATGTGTTTCTACTAGTGAGAAATGACATTCGACAGAGTGAGTGAGCAAATGAAGAAGGTGTGGACTTGAAAAATTGATTACATTTGGTAATTGTTTTGCGAAGTAAAATTTAGAAAGACCAGCTGCGGACTTGAAAAAAAGTTATATGGTTTGGGTTGGAAAGTAATTGAAAGCTGGCCAAGGTGTGCTTTAGCTTCCTCCACTGAAATTGCTTTGAAACAAAGCTTTCCGGTTATGGTTAAGATACTTTTGGGCAGAGAAAGAAAAAAAATGGAAAGAAAAATTGATGCCCTGCAGTGGAAATGTGTGAGGGTGTTGGATGAACTTGTCTACAGAGTAGCATGCTAAGTCCCCCTGGCGCTGGGTGTCCGGCTGTCTAGATTTTTTGGTGATATTTTGATTATAAAATCCTTATTTTAGTACCCAAATCCATGGTTATGTTTTTGTTGTTGTTGTTGTTGTTTTTTTTTTTTTTTTTGCCTGTTAAGACTTTGGTTGCAAGAGAGAAGGGTGCGAGATCGGTGATACAGTTGCTTGATTCGATCATTCGATGGACACATGTTGCTCTTCCATTTGGACACACAGCTTTCCTGGTTTTTGCTAATTCTCCACACGTGACCTCATGCGAGGAACATGAGTCATCTCCTACGTTCCCGACACTCAGTGATCAGTCTCCCCTGTAATACCCAGCGCTTCCCATTCCTCTGCTTCTCCTGTCGGCTCAGTGGGTAAAGTAGGTACCCCTATGTCTGAGTCAGCTCGACCACCTCAGCAGAATAAAGGCAAAGGCATTATTGGGCTTTCACCTTGTCAGGGGCCCAAGTCCTATTTGAAGCATAATTTGGCCAAATCTAATGATGGCAATTATTGGAAGGTCCTAGAAGCTGTAGATGAAGATGTCTTCAACTTGGACCCATTATTGACTAAGATGTCTAAGCAGGCCAGCAGGGATCGCAAGCTGGCTAGAAAAGCCCAGCGTGACAGAGCCGCTAAATGGGCAAATTTTTCAGTTTTTCCAACCAGATCGAGGTTCATGCTCAAGCAAAGATCCACAAAATCAGGCTCAACCAACCTAGCAGGGCGGGTAGATCTTAAGGGCTGTATTGCCCCTACTGGACTAACAAGGGCGGAGTCTCCCAACCAGACCTAGGAGTGTTGGATATTTCTAGCTTACCCGCCAAGTTTCGAACCACTTGTAGAACAATGTGTTGGAGTCCAGAGTTTGTCTACAAAACTATGTGTCTCTCATTTGGAGAGTTGATCGTCTACACTAGATCACTTGGTGCGCCTCTAGGCTTCGAGGTCCCATGGATGAACAATCATAGCTTTGTTCTCCTTGGCAAACAGGTTTTTGAGCAGTCTTCAGATTTTGTTTCTAGGGTCAATGACAACGTGGAGCTCTCTGTCTCTGACTGTCATTCGACTCAGGAAGAAGCATCAAATCGTTCGGCTTTCAAAGAAATTGGCTTGGTAGTAGGGGTGGACCTCAATCAGGATGAAAAAAGGGCTTTAGATATGGTTCAAGCTGCGGCGCAAGGTTCAGTGTCTGACAAAACAACGGACACGTGCAGCAACCTTAGGGTCGAAGGTCCTTCATGAACCTCAAAATTCTTTCGTGAAACTGTAGGGGGCTCGGGAATACTGAGAGGCAAAGGGGTTGTCGTAGATTAATCTCAGAGAATCTTCCAGATCTTGTTTTCATTCAGGAATCAAAATTGGATAGATGTTCTAGAGAATTTATCAGAAAATTGTGGGGTGATAGCTCTTTTGATTGGGCTATGGTGCAATCCACTGACAGCTCGGGATGCCTTTTAGCTATCTGGGATGCTGATCTTTTGCAGATGAGGGAAGTGTTGAAAGGGGCTTTTTCACTTTCTATTCAATTTCAAATGATCTCGGACAATTCTTTTTGGTTAGGGACTAACATTTATGGTCCGTGCGATCCTTCGCTAAGAGAACACTTCTGGGAAGAACTATATGACATTGCCGGTTGGGTGCAATCGCCATGGGTGTTAGCAGGAGACCACTATCAATGGTGTTCTCAATGGTAATCAAAATATGATGGAAATTAGAGCGGTAATGGAAGAACTCAAATATGATGTTTCTCCAGGTCTTGATGGTTTCTCAATGGTGTTCTATTTGAAAATGTGGGAGGTATTCAAAATTGATTTTCTGAAAGTTATTGAAGATTTTAACTCTAGAAATTTTCTGGGTTGGCGGTTGAACACCACCACTATCATCTCACTTATTCCTGAATGCGGACAGTGAAAGATTTCAGACCTATCAGTATTCTGAATGGGGCCTATAAGATCATTGCCAAGGTGCTGGCTAACAAATTGAAACGCAAGGTAGCAAGCCAAGTAGAGCATCGCAGATACGCAATCCGCTAGATGAATGGATCTATATTAGGTTTCAAATCCTTGCCAAGAGAATGTATCTTACAAGTGCGGATGATGTGGAGTTAGTGCGGTGGTTGCTGTTGTATTTAAACTAAAAACTTAAGACTCTAGTTGATTCAATGGAAATAAGAAGAATAGAAACATACCCGATCGATCCATAGCGATTTTCTCGTTGATTGTGATGAGTTTGGATTGTTTGGATCTTCCGATTGATTCAAGCGTTTTCCCTTAGTTCTCTGTTGAGAGGATACAGAAGACAATGCCAAAAAATTTCTCAATTACGCATGCGCTCAATCGGGGACCCATCCTATTTATAATGCCCATAAGTCACAACCCTTCAACTTACGGGCTGTGAATTTCCAATTCTGCCCCTCATTAAATTAGAAATTACATCCTTATTTACACCATGTTATTTATTAATACCTTATAGTCCAATACCCCTATTAGATCACATATTTAAATTGACTACACTTTAAGATAGGAATACACGTTATATTACATATGTGTGCCCACATTATTGGATTTATCCAACAATCTCCCACTTGGGCCACATATGTTACCGTTAATGTGTATAACCTTATGAGCTCAAAACTTGCTATCACAAGTAAAAGTATTTCGAAACAATCTCGTCCATTGACTATACTGATATAGGATTAAAGCGATTTGCGTCACAAGTAGCGTAACGAAATCCATCAATAGTCACATATACCAATATAATCAAATGAGATAGATCAAACATGGATGTAGAGCATGGAAATTACATGTGATGTGATCCAAACATGTCTATTTCCAACCGGTCCAACTTTAATCTTTAATGAGATCAAACATATAATAAACAGACAATTGACTGAAGACTTTATTTCTGCAGAAAATACTAAATTACACCATTGTGTGCAAAAATTCATCATAGAACAACAAAACTCCCACTACACCATGATATCCTCATGTGACATAACACATATGAGCGGTGTGCTCATGAAAGACCTTGGGTGGTAATCCCTTAGTAAGCAGATCCGCAATCATGGAGTGTGTCCCAATATGCTCTATGAAAATCTGTTTATTCTCTACTCTCTCCTTCACAACTTGGAACTTTATGTCAATATGATTTGACATAAACGAGCTCCTGTTGTTGTTGGTATATAAAACTGCTGACTTATTGTCACAATATAACTTTAGTGGTCTTTCTATGTCATTCAAAATGCGCAGCCCAGTGACAAAATAACGCAGCCATAATCCGTGGTTGGAGGCCTCAAAACACGCCACATATTCTGCTTCCATGGTGGAAAAAGCTATGAGTGTCTGTTTAGCACTTCTCCAAGAAATAGCTCCTCCAGCTAACAGATAAATGTAGCCTGATGTAGATTTTCTACTATCTTGGCATCCAGCAAAATCAGAATCAGCATACCCTATGATCTCCAACTGATCTGTTCTCTTGTATGTGAGCATGTAATCCTTAGTTCTCTGTAAATATCTCATAACCCGTTTAGCTACTTTCCAGTGACTCATCCCAGGGTTATCCAAATATCTGCCAAGCATTCCAACAATGAATGTTATGTCTGGACGTGTACATACTTGAGCATACATAAGATTCCCAACAGCGGATGCATATGGGATCTTTTGCATCTTTACAACTTCAAGTTTAGTCTTAGGACACTGTTTAAGACTGAATTTGTCTCCTTTAGATATAGGGGTATCTTCTGGTTTACAATCTTGCATGCCAAACCTTTTAAGCACTTTTTCTATATAGCCCTTTTGTGATAATCCAAGAATACCTCGAAAACGATCCCGGTATATTTGAATCCCTAAGACAAAAGAAGCTTCACCAAGATCTTTCATTTCAAATTTCTTTGATAGAAATCTCTTGGTTTCGTGCAACATGTCTATATTATTAGTGGCAAGCAATATGTCATCAACATACAAAACCAATAAGATATGATTACTCCCACTGAACTTATGATACACACAGTTATCAACAACATTTGTCTCAAAACCAAATGAGACAATTACTTGATGAAATTTGTAGTACCATTGACGGGAAGCTTGCTTGAGCCCATAGATGAATTTCTTTAGTCTGCAAACCATATTCTTTGGGTCTCCAGACACAAAGTTTTCTGGTTGCACCATATAAATTGTTTCATCAATGTCGCCATTGAGAAACGCTGTTTTAACATCCATCTGATGCAACTCAAAGTCAAAATGTGCAACAAGAGCCATGATTGTCCTAAATGAGTCTTTCTTTGACACCGGAGAGAAAGTCTCTTTATAGTCGATGCCTTCCTTTTGAGTGAAGCCTTTAGCTACAAGACGAGCTTTATACCTTTCCACATTACCTTTTGAGTCTTTCTTGGTTTTGAATATCCATTTACAACCAATAGACTTTGTATTTTCAGGTAATGGGACAAGATCCCAAACTTGATTGTCTTGCATAGACTTGTACTCCTCATTCATAGCATCTATCCACTTTTGAGAGTTAGAATCCTGCATGGCTTGATGGAAGTTGATTGGATCATTTTTCACCAATCCATCATTTTCCTCATGTTCTTCGAGAAATACCATATAATCATCCGGAATAGCTCTTCTCTTTTCTCTCGTGGATCTCCTTAATGGCATTTGATCTTGAGGTTGTTGAGTTTGTTCTTCTGGAATATTTAATTCAATTGGAGCAGGGAGTAGTTCAACATTATCCTGTTGAGGTTCCAGATCTGCTTCTTGATCAATGACAGGTATTGGAACATGTACATTGTCAACAACAGTAGTAGGAGTCGAAATTGATTCCTCCTCAAAGACAATGTCTCGTACCTGATTTCTCCCCCCAAACTCGACATCCTCAAAAAATGTTGTTGTTCTCGTTTCAAAAATGGACTTAATAGTGGGATTATAGAACTTGTAGCCCCTAGATCGCTCAGAGTAGCCAATGAAGTAGCTGCTCACTGTTTTGGAGTCCAATTTCTTTTCATTCGACCGATAAGGCCTTGCTTCAGCTGGACATCCCCAAATGTGAAAATGCTTTAGACTAGGTCTTCTACCTGTCCAAAGTTCATAAGGTGTTTTGGCAGCTGCTTTAGTTGGTACTCTATTAAGGATGTAAGCTGCAGTCTTTAGTGCTTCTCCCCAGAGTGATTCAGGTAATGTAGAATGATTGATCATACTCCTTACCATGTCCTTAAGAGTTCGGTTTCGTCTTTCAGCTACACCATTCATGCTAGGTGATCCCGGCATGGTGTACTGTGGGACGATTCCACATTCCTCTAGGAATTTAGCAAATGGTCCTGGACGTTGTTCACCGGAACCGTCATATTTGCCGTAATACTCACCACCACGGTCAGACCTGACACTTTTAATATTGGTTCTCAACCTCAGCTTTGAAAGCTTTGAACATATCCAGTGACTCAGATTTCTCATGAATGAGATATAGGTACCCATAGCGTGAGTAATCGTCTATGAATGATATAAAATATTGTTGACCATTCTAAGAAGCCGAAGGGAATGGTCCACAAATATCTGTGTGGATCAATTCTAAGACGTCTGAAGTTCTGTTTGCACCTAATCTTTTTTGTTTGGTCTGTTTTCCCTTGATGCACTCAATACAGACATCAAAGTCTGAAAAATCAAGAAAATCTATTATGTCATCTAACACAAGTCTCTCCTCCATTCTCGTTTTCGAGATATGTCCTAAACGTTTGTGCCATAGTTTTGATGAATTTCCTTCATTTAGCTTACGCTTAGTACCACGTGATTCCACATGCAAGGTTACATTATATGAGGCAATAGTATCAAGAAGATATAGGTTATCAAATGTGCTTAATGAACCAGTACCAATAATATTGGAATTTAATGAAAGACTAAATTGATTATTTCCAAATGAACAACAATATCCAAATTTGTCCAACAAGGAAATAGAAATCAAATTCCGTCTGAATGACGGTACTACAAAAGTGTCTTTCAGTTCCAAATAACAACCAGTCCCTAAGAGTAACCTAAAGTTTCCTATTGCTTCCACTTCTAACGATTTTCCATCGCCCACGAAGATGCGTCTTTCAGCATCACTTGGCTTTCGGTAACTCAAACAACCCTACATATAAACACTTATGTGAGTAGTAGCACCGGAATCTAACCACCAAGTGTTTCTAGGTACTGAAGCTAAGTTAACCTCATAGTTGATTCAATGGAAACAAGAAGAATAGAAACATACCCGATGGATCCATAGCGATTTCCTCGTCGATTGTGATGAGTTTGGATTGTTTGGATCTTCCGATTGATTCAGACATTTTCCCTTAGTTCTCTGTTGAGAGGATACATAAGACAATGCCAAAATTTTTCTCAATTACGCATACGCTCAATTGGGGACCCATCCTATTTATAATGCCCATAAGTTACGACCTTTCAACTTACGGGCTGTGAATTTTCAATTCTGCCCCTCATTGAATTATAAATTACATCCTTATTTACACCATGTTATTTGTTAATACCTTATAGTCCAATACCCCTATTAGATCACATATTTAAATTGACTACACTTTAAGATAGCAATACACGTTATATTACATATGTGTGCCCACATTATTGGATTTGTCCAACAGTTGCGACTAAGGTTGAGACAACAATGCTGAGATAGCGGCCCGTACACTGAGTGCTACAACAGATATGTGGTCGCACATGAGACTCGAGGAGAAGGTGTACTTTGAGATGTTGCAGACCGGTGAATGGATTGTAGGATGTGTACTCCTTAATAACAACGAGACATTTTAAGAGAAAACCCCACACCCAATGCCCGGATGGAAAGGCCCAAATTGTGAGCATTGAAGTTGGGACCTAAGTGCGCACTCCAACAGTTTTATCAACGAGAACCTGAATGACTACCCCATATTTGTTTCAGCCATGTTCAATTTAGTGACCGTGCCAATATGCATTTTAGATACCATAGCAATTACAATGTCAGCGTCTACCTTGTTGGCCTTGAGTTAAGCATATTCGTTTTTCTTGAACCTGCAATCACAAATGAGTAGTTGTTCTTGCCAGAATGGTGACAAATTGCATTTTTCTTGTTTCGCTTGGTCTCCGGGTTAGACCTTTTAAATTTTCCTTTGTTGTTTTACCTTGAATTTTGCTTGAACTTACTATTGCTCCTTTCTACAAATCTAACCTTAGTGAGATTACACATTCCTGCCGCTTGGGATTCCACTCCGATACAGAACGATTTTCGGTTGGTTCAGACAGTGCAACGACGCGGGATCGGATCGGTGTTTTGGGCATTGCTCTCACCGCAAGTGCATCCTTCTAAACCTGTGTCCGATTCGTCGTATCGATCTGTTACGAGCGACGGCCTGTTACGACCTGTTACGAGCGACGACCTGTTACGACCCGGGGTTTGAGCCACCGTGTTTCGACCTGTTACGACCTTGGGTTTGATTCAAGCCGCGTTTCCGATCTGGCATCTGTTACGACATTGAATATTGCTTTCCAGCCCCTGTTTTTGATTCCATAATTTGCTGGATGAGATGATCACGCAAGCCGCCAGTCCCACACCCACTGGTCCGGGTCATGGGGGTACCACGGATGGTATTTCTAAGCCTTCTTTTGCCCAGATTTTGGGGAAAATTTTGGTGGATGACACTGTCGAAACTCAAGTTGAAGGAACGAGATTCCGTAAGGAGGGGGCTCCAGCTATTGGCCTCACGGCTTCAGATGAGGTTCGTGGGGAAGCTTTCATGGAAAAACATGTCATTGTCCTCAAATTCTCTAGTTACCGCCCGACTTTGACAGATATTTGCGATTCAATCCACAGGACTTGGGGAATTTTGGGAGACTTCTCACTGGGTTTATTGAATCAAAGACATGTGATAGTTCGACTCCAATCGGAGGTAGAAGCCAAGAAAGTTCTGTCGCGGGATTCATTTCTGATTCGAGGAGTTCGTTTTAAAGCTTTTCGCTGGCATGATGGTTTCAGTTTGAAGGAGGACCCAATCTCGGTACCCCTATGGGTAGAGTTACCTAACCTTCCTTTGCATTTATTTCATCCCCCTATTTTAAAGGCTATTGTCAATTCTTTTGGTGGATATTTGCGGATGGATGACCATACCCGTTGCCTCACTCGGCCGGGTTTTGCCCGTGTATGTGTGGAGATGTCTCTAGCTGAACCACTACCAAATAGAGTTTGGATTGATAGGGCTAACAACAGGGGTTTCTGGCAGAAAATTGAATATCCAGGTTTCAAGTATTGCGATTTTTGTTCTTTGATAGGACATCAAGAGGCCTTTTGCAGGAAAAAATTGGGTCTCAAGGCCAAGGTGGGAGATCCCGACTCTGGTAAAATAGAGAAGATGGCTAGGCTGCCAGTTGAGAACCAAACTTTTAAACAAAAATATGTACCCATTCTCAAACAGGATAAACTTGCTCGGCCAACGGTCGGCCCGAGCGGAGCTAAGAATAGTAGGGGGGAAGAGTTGGTTGAGGATATTGGGGAGACAAGGCCGGCGGCCAAGGTTTCAGATACTATGAATTTGTCAAATAAATTTGCTTTGCTCAATGAGAACATGGCTGGGGATGAGAGCGACTCAATGCTTCATGCTGGTGGTGGAAAGGTTACAGAAACTACAGAAGAATGCCTACTAGAGGCGGGGTACAATATCTCGGAGATTGCTAATGTTTTGGGTCTCTCCGCTCAACCAAATCAATCCTCGGTCGACTCACAATCCGGGGCCATAGGTGGCCAAGTTAAGGTCGTATGTCCGCATGATGACATTACACTCAAGCAGTTGGGGAACCCCGACGTTCCACGTTTTGAATCTCAGCCAGATCATGACCCCGTTCAAGTTGCCAGCAGCCCAGGCATTGCAAACAGTCCTAGCGATGCGATCAACCCAGTGAACAAACCAAGTCCGAATCATGCTGGCCCTAACCCCGCAATCATCACAAGTTCAAGTCTTAATAATGTGACGAACATAGAGTTATGCAAATTTCCAGTGACGGATTCCAGCCCTCACATTGGCCCAGATAGTGTTCCAGGTTCAGGTCATGCTCTCACTAGCTCCGCGCTTCCGACCAGCACTTGCTCTGCTCCCGAACAGCCACTGCCTTGCCTCCGAACAGCACCTGTTTTGCCCATAAACAGCACTTGTTCTGCTGCAAAACAGCACCTGTTTTGCCCCCAATCAGCACCGGTTCTGGCCCCGAACAGCACCGATTATGCTCCTGAACAGCAACTGATTTGCCCTCGCACAGCACTTGTGCGCCCCAGCTCACCAGCACTTGCGCTCTCCAGTTCTCCGCTCCCGAACAGCAGCTCCTCTGCTCCCGAACAGCTCCTGTCTTGCCCCCGCACAGCACCTGATCTGCTCCCGAACAGCACTTGTTCTTTACTCCAGAATACTACCAGCTCAGTTCCAGGATCAGATCCCAGTCAGGCAGCGCACCTCGAGTCTCCTCGGCTTCAGAATTCAGGTTCGTCCAGCCAGAACAAGGTCGGTATTGTGCAATTCAGCTCTGCATGCACACGGTCTGTCAGCCCCATTCCACCCGCATCGCTCAGTCATGGGCCACAACCTCTTTATGTTCAAGGGGACGGGGGAGCTCCGGAGTTTGGGAAGGACATATCGAAGCCGACAGTGATGACACAGTTGACAAATATTATGGCCAAACGTGCTCTTTCCATGGCAACGGATAATGTATCCATGCCTCCAGTGGCTAGGAATGAGGTGGATGGGAGTTTACATGAAGTTTTCATCCAGCTGGTTGAGGAGAATCGGGTTTTGCAAAGCAAGAACCATTCAAAGTCCACTAATACCTTGATTCGCCCAACAGATGATAGTGACGAGGCGGTGTCAGACTCGGAGATGGGATTGGAACCACAAGCTATTACAGATTTAACATTGGGGTCTCTATCGGATAAGGAACAACAGCATATAGTCCAACCAGTGTCCTCCCGGGCAAACGTCGCAAGACTAAGAAGGGTAAATCTTCTCAACGTGTTTAAGATGATGGAAAACTTTATGTTTTGGAATGCTCGTGGGGTCGGTAATCAGGCCACGAAGCTGAGATTGAAAAATATGGTGTTGGAGCATAAAATCAAAATTCTTATGATAGCGGAGCCTATGATTCCTGTTAGTAGATCAATGGAGATTGGCAACAAACTTCGTCTAGGGGGCTTTTCCTCGAATGATACGGTTGGGGGAAAGATATGGATCCTGTGGGATACTTCACTTGCTCTTTCGGTGCTGGAGATGACGGACCAGATCATTCATTTCCAGGTAAAGGATTCTAATGCAAGAATTTTTTTAATTTCGTTTGTTTATGCTAAATGTTCTGTGGATGAGAGAAAGGATTTATGGTTGAACATGACAAATTTTGCTGCTACCCATGACATTCCTTGGATGGTCGGCGGAGATTTTAACACTTATTTTCACTCCGGAGAGAAAGTAGGCGGTTTGGAACCATCCATGGCAAGTATGTCTCATTTTTCTGATTGCATTGACAACTATGGTCTCATTGACTGTGGTTTCTCGGGCCCTCGTCTCACCTGGTGCAATAACAGGCGGGGTAGTGAGCGCATTTGGGCCAGATTGGATAGGATCTTTACTAATTCAGTCTGGTTAACAGATTTTGGTAGTCCAAAAGTAGAACATCTTAGCAGAACTTTCTCAGATCATTCCCCGTTGTTGGCCTCCATGCCGACTAACTCTAAAGTCGGGTATGTTCCTTTCCGTTTCCTTAATATGTGGACGACACATTCTGATTTTTTGGACTTGGTCAAGGACACATGGTCGACAGATATGGGTAATATGAGACCTATTGATAGAGTGGATGCCAAAATTAAAATGACACGACGAGTTCTGATACAGTGGAATAGGACGGTCTTTGGTAATGTGTTCAGCAGAATTCGTGCTTTGGAAGATGAAATGCAGCAGTGGGAAACAACTCTTTTGGCGGGTTTTGCGAATCACAGTAATACTGGGCTTAACGTTAATGCTAACTGGGATGTTCAGGCTTGCTGCAATTTACACCGTTGTCAGGCAGAGTATAGATTGGCTCTCAAACAGGAGGAGTTTTACTGGATTCAAAAATCAGGTGAAAAGGAATTTAAGGAGGGAGATGCGTGCACTAAGTATTTCTTTGCTTCCACTAAATCCAAACAAAAGAGACGCGCTATTACTCAGATCACTTTACCGAGCGGTAGAACTATTTCGGATTCTGGTGAGATTCTTGATGGGGCTAATGAGTTTTTCTCTAATTTGTTGTCTTCTCAAGGTGCGGCTAGGGAAGATGTAGATTTGCTAAATTGTATCCCGACTCTGTTGGACCCTGGTGATTGTGAGACTCTGGTTAAATGGCATTCCCTTCAGGAGGTCAGAGATGCTGTCTTTGACATACCCAAAAACAGTGCGCCTGGTCCGGATGGATTTACGGCTGGATTTTATCAGTTTTGCTGGGAGGTTTTAAGTATGGATATATGGGAGGCTGCTATTCAGTTCTTCGAAGGGGTTGCAATGCCGACGTCTTTCTCGGCGAATTTCTTAGCTTTGATTCCCAAAATTGATAATCCAGGTTCTTTTTCTGATTTTCGTCCAATCAGTCTGTGTAATGTGATTTATAAGATTTTTAGTAAAATACTGTGCAATAGACTGGTAGATATCTTGCCAGGGTTGATTTCTCAGGAGCAGGGGGCCTTTGTTAAAGGCAGGTTCATTGGCGAAAATATTGGCCTGGCGCAAGAAATGATCAGAGACATTAATAGGAAGGTCTTTGGAGATAATGTGGTACTGAAAATTGATATGGAGAAAGCATATGATCGGTTGGAATGGAGTTTTTTGCTTAGAGTACTTAAAAAATTTGGCTTCACGGGTCGAATCAGTCATATCATTTCTAACTGTATTACTTTTTGTGGATTCTCGGTTCTGCTGCAAGGTGTATACAGAGGTTATTTCAAATCCACTAGGGGCATTCGGCAAGGAGATCCATTATCTCCTTTTCTTTTCATTATTGCTTCCGAAGTTTTGAGCAGAGGTTTGAAATCAGCATTTGCGACTGGCAAAATTGGGTACTATTATACTCCCAGGAATTGCAACCCAATTTCCCATCTTCTATATGCAGACGATACTCTTGTATTTTTAAATGGTAGAAAATCCTCAGTTTCAGGATGTATGGAATTCCTGCGATGTTATTGTAAGGCCTCGGGACAGAAAATAAATGAAGGAAAAAACTCTTTTACTTTGGCTGCTCAGTGTTCAGTGGAGCGCATCGTTGCTTTAAAAAGTGGCACAGATTTTCAATTCCACACTACTCCTTTGAAGTATTTGGGTGGGCCAGTTTTTCAAGGGAGAGTCAAAATTTCCTATTTTGAAGACTTAATTTCTAAGATTCAGGGTCGTATTCAAGGATGGAAGGCAAAATTATTATCCCCAGGTGGCCGTCTTATCTTGATAAAGCATGTTCTTAGCTCCATTCCGATTTATATACTTAGCACCATGTGTGTACCAAGGACTGTCATAGCTCGGATCAATAGATTGTTGGCGGATTTTTTCTGGGGGGATTGTGAAGGCAGACTTAAGAAAAAATGGGTATCATGGGAACATATTTGCTTACCACTGATGGAGAACGGTTTGGGTGTGCGTGACTTGACGATTGTGATGAAGGCTTTTCGGATAAAGGCTCTATGGAGGTTACTTACTTCAGACTCATTATGGGCTACTTTCATGAGGAACAAATACTGGCTACAAGGTGTTGGATTGTCCTGTCAATTTGCGAAAAGTAGGGCGTCTCCTTTTTTTAAAGAGATCATGCTCGGGAAAAATTTTCTTTTGAGCAATTCGTTTTGGCGTATTGGCATTGGGGATATTGGCTTCTTTGAGGAGAATTGGAACATGGTGGCTTCTTTCAAGCGATCGGCAGCATTGGTTGAACAAGATTTATGGCCTTCAATCCGCGAGGTATCTTCTTCGAATTTTGAGTTGGTTCACTATGATCTTAGAAATTTAGCGCGTGAACTTTATGCAGATAGACTATGGAGTGAGCCTCATGAGAAGGACACGTGTCTATGGGCCCCAAATCCGAATGGCCTTTTTTCAATCCGGTCGGTGTACGATATGCTACGAAATCATGGCACGTCTAATGCTTTATGTCAAACCCTTTGGCACGACCTTTTGCCGTCCAGAATATCAGTTTTTGTTTGGAAATTGCTTCGTCGTGGCATACCAGTGGACGATGAACTTTACCGGTGTGGTCTGAGCCTAGCATCTAGATGTCATTGCTGCACAGCGCCACAACAGGAATCGTTGAATCATCTCTTTCTAGACAGAGAATTGGCAAGGCAGGTGTGGAATCATTTTGACAGGATATTTGACATTCATACTCGACGCCCTGCAGAAATTTCTACGGTTCTCGAAATATGGTTTAAGAAAGCTAAACGCACTACTCAAACAGGTGTGTTATTCCTTCTTATTCCTATGTTCATTCTTTGGGAAATTTGGAAACAAAGATGCAAATGTTTTTTTGACAATGGCCAACCCAATTCGGCCTTTGTGATCCTGTATATTCGGCGACAGTTGCAACTAGCAAATAATTTCATTATTCCCAAGCAAGGCAGCAGCAATAAGGCTCTTTTACAGAATTTGGGGTTGGATGTGATCCCTGTTACAAGTAAGTCTGTTCGACTTGTTTACTGGCATCCCCCCCCGAAGATTTTGTGGCTCTTAATGTTGTTGGGACTTCTCGCAAGGATATGGCAGCGGGTGGTGTGGTTATTCGTGACTCTCGAGGCATTGGGGTTGTTGGAAAATATATGTTTTTCGGTTTGGTTTCTACTAACAAGGCGGAAGTTTTGGCTCTTTTAGAAGGAATTCGACTTTGCCTCGTTTGGGGTTTCAAAAAGGTGATTATTCAAACAGATTCTGTATGGGTTTGTGGATGGTTTAAAGATAGCTTAAAAATCCCGTGGCATTTGGAGAATATTTGGAAAGAATTTAAGGAGTTGACAATGACGATGACTTTGCACTGTCAACATATCTATAGGAAGGCAAACGCAGTGGCGGATGCTCTAGCCGTTAGAGCTTTCCATGATCTTGAGACAGGCCTTTTCTATGGGAGAGATCTTCCCAGGCGAATAAATGGCTTGTTGGGCCTTGATAGATTACAAACGGCGTATCTTCGCCACGGGGATGACTAAAGACAGTTTAGGGATAGATTCTCAGATTGTTTCTCTCTAATTTAATATTTGGGTTCAGATTTTTTGCTGTGACGCTGGGTGCATGCGATTGGGATGGAAGGTTTGGGCTGTGACTGCATGGATGCGGGGTTGTGGGTGTTCAGGGATTTTGCTTTCAATTTTTGTTATAAACCTTGTTTTTAGCATTAAACGCGGGTAATGTCGTAATGTACCCCCGCAATGATTTGTATTTTTATGGTTCTTTAATAACGGTCTGGCATTCCATAGTTGCCCCTCCCCACTGGAGGTTAATTTAAAAAAAAAAAAAAAAACCTTAGTGATGAGACCTTTTAAATTTTCACTTTGTTGTTTCACTTTGTTGTTTCACTTTGAATTTTGAGTTTCTTCCTCAATTTGGATCCTCTTTAGAAGATCTTAAGGCTTATGTTTTCTGCCATATGCATAAGTTTTTCCTATAATTGTTCCAGCCATTGGGTAATTTAGATATAATAGCCCCCACTTGCACTGATATTTGTCCCCCACTCAAGAATGACTTTGCTAATAGGTTTTGGACAAAAAACCAATTTGTTCTTCTCCTTTATATACAAATACATATATTTTGAAATCTATAACCGGAGATTCGATGAAGGTAGACCTAGCTCAGTGAAAGAAGAGAGAGGAGGTACTACCATTTGGATTGTGATGATTTACTACGCTTTTCAACATTGAGTTGGATATCTGTTGGTTTTTCTAGCATTGAAAAGCATTAAAATGAAGCGTATTGTGGGTCTAAATTTAAAATTTTCTAGTAAAATTATGAGCTGAACATGTTTTTGTAAGTGAAAATTGAGATTTCAAATTTGCGTAGTGGATTTTGTGTAGGAATTGTGGTTTGAGACATTCAAATTCTTTTATTTGTTTGATAATTCCAATTTGTACTGTTTCAATTTTCAAGCTCATCAAAACACCAAAATTGTAGTACTCTAAGTTATTCAAACTCTCAATTGAGACAAATTTTCAAGCTCATCAAAACACACAAATTGGTAGCAACATCATTTTGTCACAATTTTCTTGTTTTCTTCACTCTGATCAGAAAGTTTCATTTTGCTTCTCAAAGTGGTGGGGATTTCCCTTTACATACTACGGCATACATACGTCACGGGAACGAGTAGACGCAACAAGTGCTGGCAGGTTTTTTGCTCTTCTGTAAAACAGAGCATGCTCTGTTTTTCAGGGCAAGAAGGGGTTGCGGAGCGGATGGTCTGGGCGGTCTGAGGTCTGGGTGCTGCGGACTGTGTTGAGGTTAAGATGCTGGTTAGGCTATGGCGTGATGGAGGCTGCTAGGCTTATGTTTGCTGCGTTGCAGTGGCCTGAGTTGCTGTGCACTGCTGTGTTGCGGTCAGGTTTGCGTGTTTTGGAGCTGTTTTTATGTTCGATGCTACGCAGAATATTGGCATTGTGAGTATGGATGCAATTTGGTTTTGCAAACTTTTACAAGATGCAAGTTGCGTTTCCTTTTTGGTTGCCAATTTGGAGTTTTTATAGCTATAATCTGCACAAGGTTAGTTTGTGTTGGAGCTGTTCTCTGTTAGGCTGCTATGCTGAGCCTTGGCATGGTGAGTTTGGCTTTTTGGTTTTTGCAATGCAAGATGCAAGTTGCAAGTTTTCTTTTTGGTTGCCAGTGTTAGAGTTTTATAGCCATTGCAATTTGCTCAATGAAAGTTGTGGGTTTGGCCAAGTTTCTAAGAGAAAAATCTCAAGTGTTTTATGTCTCATTGGGTGCTGTTGAACTAGGCTAGTGAGTTATGAACGAATTTTTGGACATTATAGTTTTTATGATGTTTTTGTCCAATTGGATTTTTTCCTTCTCGGGTAAAGTCGTCATGTACCCCCAATAGTTTGTATCAGAATTTTTTTCCAAGTAATAAAGGTCTGGCATCCCATAGCTGCCCCTCCCCACTGGAGGTTCTAATTAAAAAAAATAATAAAAAATAAAAAAATTGTGACATCGTATACTAGAAGATATATAATTCAAGTTTAGCACATGACGAATTGCTTATTATGGGAGGTAATCTTTAGTCAAAGGCCTATTAAAACTATATTTTAATACCATAAATGCATATATAATACCATAAATGCATAATACCAGAAAAAGAAATTATATATTTTTCAAATCTTTCATATATTTTAATACAATAAATGCATAATACTCAGAAATAGAATCAAGAGATTCTTTGGGAAGATTTCCTCATTACTATATATAATTGTGTTTTGTAGAGCCTTCAAAATCATTGAACAGAAATTAGTTTTTCCTTATTGAAGAAGAAGAGTACTCTTTCATTTTAGAAGAAGATGAAGAAGAGCATTATTTTGGTAGCGTTTATGCCTATGGTTTTCATGATAATGGGAAGTTCTTATGCGGCACCAGGTTGTACAGATAGGTAAATGACAATAGTGGTTTTTTTTTTGGGTTTAAACACGAAGATCTTTATTAAAGAAAGAAAGGGAAACAAAATACAAAGGGAATAATTCCTATATCAAGGAATGCCAAGACATCATGAAGGTGTCAAAAACCAAATCTTAAACAAATTACAAGTCGAACCCATCCTCCATAACAATTCTGTAATCTCAATAAAGATAGAGTGTTCTGATCTGTTGAGCCCTTCAAATACTCTCATATTTCTCTCTTTCCACACACACCACATGAGTAACCCTACGCCATAACCACTCCGTCTGCCGGGAAGGATTAGCTTGGGACGATCAACTTAGCCAATCTAAAATGGAGCCTTGAAACATCAAACTCAAACCAAATTCATCATGAACCCAACCTTGACTCGAAAAATACAACAACATATTTTTATTTATTTTTTAACTTTGAATAAATGAGAACCTTTTTAGAGTAATAAAGTGATATAATAAGTTTCCCCATTAATGCTAATAGTTTAATTAAATTTTTTTTCCACAATTACAAAAAGTTGTTATTCTTTCTGAGTGTCCTCCTGAGTTGGTTTCTCGCTGTGAATATGGTTGTTTTTGCGACTCCCCATCCAGATATTGTGTCTGTTGTCCAAGAGCTAGAGCTACAGATCTGCTTGAATTAGCAAAGCTTCTGGCTGAAAACCACACTGATTATCATATATAAGAATGGATTTGATGTGATTTTGTAGTCTGATCATCAAAGTCTTAATAACGTTCTGAGATAATTGATTTATTGTTTTTACCTAAGCAAATTTCCGTGCAGAATGTGCATCTCATATAACAACACATGATGAATATTATTTACAGGAATAATAATAATAATAATAATAATAATAATAATAATAATAATAATAATAATAATAATAATAATAATAATAATAACAATAATAATAATAATAATAATAATAATAATAATAATAATAATAATAATAATAATAATAATAATAATAATAATAATAATAATAATAATAATAATAATAATAATAATAATAATAATAATGTTACAAATAACTTGTCACTAGTCGATGGTAGCCTGATTGGATGGTTAAGGCTGTGATGGTTTAACCTCCACATACGACTTAGGTTCTTTACCCACCGACGGTAAATTTGCTTTTTAAAAAAATAAAAAATAACTTCTCACTAACCACTATAAATCATATCCATATTTGTTTGTCACTAATTCACTATCAATATAAAACAATTCAAGTTTCATAAATTCAAACTTTGACAAAAACTAATTACAATGGCTATAATTTATATTGACTTAAGCTTCCTAAAAATAAATTAGTTTCTAAATAAAATAGAAACTCAAACTCCTTCTTGAATTGAATTCCTAATTCTAACTCCTATTTATTATTATTATTTTTTGGCCAAACACGAAGATCTTTATTAAAGATAAGAAAAAAAACAAAAGACAAAGGGAATCATTTCTACATTAAGGAATGTCAAGACACCATGAAGGTGTAAAAAACTAAGTTCCTAAACAAATTACAAGCCGAATCCATTCTCCACAACAATTCCCCAATCTCTATAAAAATAGAATGCTTTGATCTGTTGAGCCCTTAAAAAACCCTCATATTTCTCTATTTTCACACACATTACATGAAAACGTGAGGAGCCCTTCGCCAGAACCACTCCCCCGTCGGAAAGGATTAGCTTGGGACCACCAACTTAGCCAATCAAAAATAGAACCTTGAAACATCAAACTCAAAACAAATTTTGACAAGAAACTGCTCTAAATGGATTTGGAGAATCTGCAGTGAAACATCAAATGATTCAGCGTCTCGTCAATCTCATTACAAAGCACACAAAGACTTACTGTGTGAATTCCTCTTTTCCTTAACCTATTTTTAGCCAAGATTCTCTCATGCAACACTGGTCATCTAAAGAAATTTATCTGAGGAAATTTTTTTCCACCCAAACTAGATTCTTGTGAGAGGAAATGAAGGGGTTGGAATGAGTCTCATAATAAGAGGCAGCCAACATATCAGAAGTTTTTTTCACCGAGAAGCCCACACCTTTACCCTTCCACACCAAACTACCAGGGCCCTCTGAGAGCATCTGACTATCCAAAAGAACTTGTACTTTTAGCATTCTAACTCCTATTGAACTTGTACTCTTAGTTAGGTCTTAACATGAACTTATTCAATAATTAATACTAATAATACTAATATACAATCCAATGCCTCATTTACAAAGATATAATATGCAATTACAAAAAAATTGTTTTTTCTTTTTGATTGTCCTCCTGAATTGGTTCCTGGCTATGGACGTTATTGTTTTTGCGACATTTGAATTTGTGGCTGTTGTCCAGGAGCTAGAGCTACAGATCCGCTTGAATTAGCAAAGCTTCATGCTAAAAACCATGTATAAGAATGGATTTTAGCGTGGTTTTGTAATTTTATCGGTCAAAGCCTTAATAACATATTGAGATAATGGATTTTCTTTTTTTATACCTAAGCAAAATGTGCATCTCATACAACAACACATGATGAATGTGATTGACATGAAAATAATAGTAATAATAATAATGATGCAATAAAATAAACTTTATTGTAATAAATAACTTGTCACTAACCATTCTAAGCAGTTGCGGAGCCACATATAAGACATGCGAGCAGTTGTCCCCCTACAAATTTCAAAACTCATATTTTCTATAGTGAATTTGTGTATAATAGTTGTATATATATTTAACTAAAGAAATTTATGTGAGGAAAAAGATTTTTCACCCAAACCAGATTCTTGTAAGAGGAAATGAAGGGGTTGCAATGAGTCTCATAATAAGAGGTAGCCAACATATCAGAAAAAATTCACCGAGAAGCTCACACCTTTACCCTTCTATACCAAACTACCAAGGCCCTCCGAGAGCATCTGACTATCCAACAGAACTTGTACTCTTAGCATTCTAACTCCTATTGAACTTGTACTCTTAGTTATGTCTTAACATAAACTTATCCAATAATTAATACTAATTAAATACTAATAATACTAATATACAATCCAATGCCTCATTTACAAAGATATAATATGCAATTACAAAAAAAAAAAATTACTTTTAGATTGTGTTGCTGAATTGGTTTCTCGCTGTGGATGTACATGTTTTTGCGATACTGGAATATGTGGCTGGACAGATCCGCTTGAATTAGCAAAGCTTCATGCTGAAAACCATATATAAGAATGGATTTTAGCGTGGTTTTGTAATTTGATCGGTCAAAGTCTTAATAATATATTGAGATAATGGATTTTCTTTTTTATACCTAAGTAGAATGTGCATCTCATACAACAACACATGATGAATGTGATTGACATGAAAATAATAGTAATAATAATAGTAATAATGCAATAAAATAAACTTTAATGTAACAAGCTGACCCTTCTAAGCAGTTGCGAAGCCACACATAAGACATGGGGATGTTGCTCCTCTACAAGTTTCAAAACTCATATTTTCTATAGTGAATTTGTGTATAATAGTTGTATATTTGACTATTACCCTCCTAGAATTTTACTATTTTTTCTTGCTGCCTCCACTTTGCCTCATTTTTGTGAAAATCCTAGCTACAAAAATGATTCTAATTCGTATCCTTATTTGTTTATCACTATCAATATGAAACAATTCAAACTCTTGGAACTTCCTCATTTACAAAGAATAATTCCTTTTAAAGAAAATGTTATTCATTCCTAATTATTTCTACCGTCTTGATTGGCATCTTCAAATGCCTCCATTGATCACATATGGCCCAGTATCAGGTTGAGGCCGTATTAAGAACTATGTGATTGAGTAAATGTTACCAATCATCTCCAGTGACACACATGGTTGATCCACACACTACACCAAATTGACACTTTTGTAACAACTCTCAAAACAATATCATTTTTGAGATGTTACAATCCACCAAACAATTTCAAGTCAAAACTAAATTTAGTAAAAAAAAATGAAAAACAGTAACAAAAAAAAATGATACAATAAGTTGGATCACCATGAATAGTATCACTTTTTTAACCATACTCTTTATGGTGATACAATTATTGTATCATTTTGTTTTGTATAAATATGAAAAATTGTTAGGTGGATTGTTACACTTCAAAAGTGATATTGTTTTGAGGGTTGTTACAAAAAATGGCAATTTGGTGTGCCCAAATGGAAAAAAAAGTCTATTAAAAATGCGATTAATAGATCATTAGAAATCTCCATTCGTAGTGAAGGACTATACAAAATAAAAAAAAATAAAAAATGTGCAAAAAACTAAAGAAAGAAAAAAAAAATGTTGTCATTATAGCTCCAGTAGGCTTCAAGTGTGTTCTCGAGTTAGCATGATCAATTTTCTCAAACAATTTCAAGTGCATATTAGTGGAAATGCATGAAAATAATGTGTTTTAGAACAGAAGTATGTATCAAACCTGCTTGATTTGTTCAAGCCACTGTAGTCTGACTCTTGATACAATTTTTAGAACAGGGACATATGATGACTGCATTTCAGAACAAGGATTGATGTGATGCTTAAAATTTAAGAAATCGTAAAAATAACTAAATCAATATGAACTGCAAAGTCTTCAGGAGAAATCCAACCATCTCCTGAAGGGAAGCCTGATCATATTAGCATAAAGCAAACAAATTACTCATTGCCTGTAAGATGTTAGCAGCAATTTTTTGTTAAAATTGTCCTAAAGTGATGTGCTTCTACTTGTGAGAATGACATTCAACAGAGTAAGTGAGCAAATGAAGAAGGTGCGGACTTGAAAAATTGATTACATTTGGTATTGTTTTGCGAAGTAAAATTTAGAAAGATCAGCTGCCGACTTGAAAAAAAAAGTTATATGGTTTGGGTTGGCAAGCAATTGAAAGCTGGCCAAGGTGTGCTTTAGCTTGCCTCACTGAAATTGCTTTGAAACAAAGCTTTCACGTTATGGTCAACACACTTTTGGGCAGAGAAGAGAAAAAAAATGGAAAGAAAAATTGATGCCCTGCAGTGAAAATGAGTGAGGGTGATAGATGAACTTGTCTAGAGTCAGGCCAGGCATGCTAGGCCCGTGTCAGGTCAGACTCAATACCCTTCATCATCTTAGAGATGTTCATAATGCTTCAATCGAACACAATCACACGTACACAGAGTCCCCCTGGCGTTGGGTGCCTGGCTCTCTAGAGTTTTTTTATTATAAAATCCTTATTTTAGTACCCAAATCCATGGTTATGTTGTTTTTGCTTTTTTTTTTTTTTGGGTTAAGACTTTAAGTTTATGGCATTCCAAATTCTTAACTAATGGGCATTAAGTTTAAGCTTGAATTTAAATGGGATAATTATACGGGAGATTTACGATGCACATGTGAATGCTTACTATATATCAGCCTCTGGCAGTTATGAAATTGATAAGAGTTTTTGTTACTCTTTTTAAGGCCAATGAAATTGTCTCGAGAATCAAAGAACAC
This sequence comes from Berberis thunbergii, assembly GCA_003290165.1. NCBI lineage: Eukaryota > Viridiplantae > Streptophyta > Magnoliopsida > Ranunculales > Berberidaceae > Berberis > Berberis thunbergii. The sequence continues at coordinate 40,636 of QNQO01002604.1, read as the reverse complement.
ACTATTAACATAGTTTGTAATGCGGAATTTTACCTAATATCATGAAAGGTCACACATTTTGAACAGGTAATTTGTCGGTATGATTGACAGTAAGGCTATAAACCATGCAATTATATTTTTAAGTAAACAAGGTAATACTAGGTTGTATCTAGTAGTTTGATTGTTACAAAATTAGTTGTCATAACAATTCCTGAATATAGTATAACATTCTTGAGAAATTATGATTTTTCAAGTTTAATATCATTCTTCTTTATCATTCAAATCAGAAGGTGAACTACTATAAAATTCTATATCACTAATTTAGACATTTATAACATTATCAACTGTAATTTCTACATCTAAAAAATGCTCTACAAAATCAAAGATCCAAATTTAAAATAAAATAAAAATAAATCTCGATTAGATTTTAATGGACTTAAAAAATCTTGAGATGTAAACGCATTTTAAGACAAAATTAATGGCGACGGTTTTTTTAAAAGTTGTCTTCTCATCATCACAACAACCCCATCATCCTTCAAAGCCTTTTATTCATTATTTCTTTTCATCCATACTTAACAAACCCTCTTTTTAGCGTATTGAATTTAGTGTATCGAAATGTAATTATATCTGATGCAGTCATTTTTCGCTCTCTGCTCTGATCTATTGACTTGCACAAGTAGCACACGTGAGCCACAGACCGCCGTTGTGGTGGCTAATGACACTTTGATGCTAAAATCAGACATGAATCTGAAAAATGTGTAATGCTGTAACAGGAAATTTGTAGCGTACCTTAGCTTACCAACCTCATGTCTTATTTATAGTGTAAGGAGTCCTAGTTTAACCAGGACATCGTAAGCGTAGTTTAGGGAGGAGATCTTGGTGAAGATCCCTTTTTAATTAGGAATCGTGTTGTAGGAGAGAAGTTCCCTGTTAGCTCTATGCTTCTAGATACGCGGGAGATAGTTTCCAATCCAAGAGCAATCCATAGAATGGAGTTTTCCTGTGCGAAAGATACTCTGGTGTTTGCTTTCTGGTTGGAAGCGGAGAACAACTGTAGTATCCCGTCCGAAGCTGATCATCGAGATACTTGCCTAAGGAGGGCTTACGAGTATTGAGGATAGTTGTTAGACATGTGGGCCTAACGTGTTGTGAGAGTCTGGATCCGCCTAGCAGACTTAAGTAAGTGGGCTTAGAACTGCTTGGGCCGGATCAACATTGAGTTGATGCTAGGGCCTGTAGTTCCTCGAGATCATCATGACATGTGTACAACTCAGCGGTGTGATCGTTTTTATGTACCATCAACTACTCCCCCCGAGTTAGTGGGCGTGACATCGGTTCGCTAAGTCATCTCTTGAAGGGATGCACCGCTCATGATGATTGAGTTTGAATCGTTGCTTGAACCACACGTTGCATTAATTGAACGTGCGTTGGTTTGGCGGAAAAGAGGCGAGAATCCAACCTCTATTTAGGTCATCCGTAGTGCAGAATCTGATTCTTCTGCTTTATTTGTTTTCGAAGATATTGTTCAGAAAAGATTGTTCGTCTTCTTCATGGTTCAAGAAAACCTTCTTGATGATGCTATTTTGGTTGAGGCCCTGGAGTTCCTTGAAGACAGGTTGTTGTCTGAGCATGGTCTTGTCGAAATTCGTTCGAAGTTTGGAGTCCCTGAGGACCTACCATTGTATCTCCCAACGGACGACCAAACGCCAGTGTCACCTCCTGTCGGTTACATCTATTTACATCGTGGGATGCTTCAAACTAGAGTGCGTTTTTCGATTCTGGACGTGATTTGAGAGTTATTGGATCTCTTAGGGATTCTTCCAGCTCAGTTGGGGCCCAATGGATATAGGATCATCCTCATGATTTTGCTAAGTGCTAAGGAGGTCGGTGTTAGCGTGACTCCACGGGTGATCTAGTTGTTGACCTTTCTGCGGCTGAAGAGTAATGTTGTCTGTAAGATAAAGTTGCTGAATTGCTTCTGTAAACTGCCTGATGATTTCAAGTTTTGGGAGAAGTACTGCTTCTTGGTTCGTGCAGATTCAAAGTATTTGCAGTACAGGGGTCGTCTGCTTGAGCAACAATTCAGGGCACTCTGTAAGTTCACCATTTTCTTGTGACTTTGATATGCTTGATAGCGGGCTGATTGCTCATTACTTGTGTTCACTTGCAGGAAGGTTTCGTACTACACCTCTTACCTTAGAGGAGCAAAATACCATAGAGACGTTCTGTGTCTTGTCGAAAAGGAAGGCGATTGATGTTTTAAGAGTTTCCAACTTCATCCGTAGTGGATTGTGGGACAACTAGCATGTTGCCCCCACTCTGTATCGAGAGTCATGCATTAAGTTGGAAGATGGGGACCCTTCCAGGAAGAGTAAGACTACTGGGGCCAAAGTTCATATTTTGTCTGATGTGGAGGAGTCGTCTGAGACGTTTGTTTCGTTTGTGAGGAAGAGGTTTCGCTTTAGAGTTGCGGCGTCTTCGACACAACTTTCTCTGGTGATAGAGGAGCATGAGTCTGCTGTGCTCGTTGAGGTGGAGACTGATGTTCCTGGTTTGGAGAAAGATTACTTGCGGTTGCCAGGAGTCGTAGATAGGTCGAACCTTAGTGACGTGTAGGTCGAGGCTCTGAATGACCGTCCGGTGCTGGTTGCAATGGTAGCTTTTGTAGGTGCTGATTCGCGTGGGGTCGTTCTAGTAGAAGGCTCTCGAGAAGATTCGCCTGAGGTGGTAAAATCTAATTGCCCCACTGTTGATTCACCTGAAGGTGGCCGCGATGCCGGTCGTGTCTCTTGTAGTCCACATTGCTCACCGTCTCGTTCTAGGCCACATCTAGAAGTGTTGGAGAGTCATTTGGATAATTCTCTCCCTCATCTCCTTTTAGATCCCATTGAGTCGTCTCACAGTAAAGGGTTGGTTGTTCTTGACAAAACAAAAGCCACTGAGGATAGCCTAAGGACGATGGCAACCGTGAAGGACAACGCTGGCGTAATCCCTGTTCCAAGGAAGCTTCATCCGGGTGCATGGATACACATGTTCACACCCGTCTAGGTAAAGATGAGCCCACAAGTCTAGCACCAAGAGGTGGACGTAGAGTATGCTTCGAAGAAGAATATAAGCAAGCGTCACAGCTGGTTGATGGATTATGCTCCAAAACCTGAAGAGGATACGTTGGAAGGATGTATGGATGAGAGCTTGAAGCACCTTATGTTGGGTATGTTTCACATCAGTCACACAGCCGTTGCTGAAACGGAAGTCGAGGTGGCTCGTGAGATAGTATATGCCTTGGAACGTGTCTTCTTGCACATGCATCTACTTTATTCTGATGCGCTCCGTGAAATTGAGCAGCTTCAAAAGCAGGCAGAGGAGAAACGATTGGATTAGTCAACCGTGGTCGCTGAAGCTTAGAGGGCTCGTCTGGAGGACCTCGAGCGTAATCTGGCAGAGGCGGTGTCCTAAAGGGACTGACTTAAGCAAAAATTGAGTCGGATCCACCGAGAAGTCGAGGTTGCGCAGGATGATGCGGATAAGGCATCTTCTGAGCTGCAATCTTTTGCTAAAGAGAACGCTTTGAAGGAAACTGACTGGGTTGTTAAGAAGCAACAATTAGAATCCAATGTGGAGTTCTATGCCCGCGAGGCGAGAAAGACTGAAGACCAGCTCGAATTTGGGTGGCATGAGCTTAGTGCTATGTAGAGCAGTCTGACCACATAGCAGTCTTAGGTCGACACGCTGACTGGCAAGTTGGAGGTATTGGAACATGAAATTATTGACGCGAAGGTGCGAAAGGAAGAACTTCTCCAGGAGCAAGGCAAATGTAAGTTCCGCTGGGTTTAGGGTTGAAAACCGAATCGACGGTTCAGTTTTTCAATTAAACCGGGAACTAAACCGACTTTGGTCGGTTTCAAAAATTTTAGACCAAAACCGATCCGACCATTAACAAAATCGATTCGAAATCGAACCGATTCTGATTTATACAAACCGTAACCGAACCGACTAAAATCGAACCAAAACCAAAATAAAACCGAACCGACTATTTTAAATATATTATATTATTTTTATATAGAATATATATTATTTATTATATATTCGATTTGGTTGATTAAAATCACATAGAAACCGAAAATCCAACCGACCACTTCGGTTAAATTTTTTTTAAAACCGAAATGAATTGAATTTAAACCTAATTAATCGATTCAGTTAGTTCAATCGGTTTGGTCAGTTTTTTTGTTCAGCCCTAGCTTGGTTGTACATAACCGGCCGGAGCTGTTGGCGTTTGATGATACATAAAAACGGTCACACCCATGAGTTGTACATGTGTCATGATGATCTCGAGGAACTACATGCCCCGGCATCAGCCCCAACACTACCGTAGTTTGATTGTTACAAAATTAGTTGTCATAAGAATTCGTGAATATAGTATAACATTCTTGAGAAATTACGATATTTCAAGTTCAATATCATTCTTCTTTATCATTCAAATCAGAAGGTGAACTACTATAAAATTCTATATCACTAATGTAGACATTTAAAACATTATCAAATGTAATTTCTACATCTAAAACATGCTCTTCAAAATCCAAGACACAGATTCAAAAATAAAATAAAAATAAATCTCGATTAGATTTTAATGGACTTAAAAAATCTTGAGATGAAAACGTATTTTGAGACAAAATTAATGGTGACAGTTTTTTTTAAAAAGTTATCTTCTCTAGTGATCTCATCCCATGCTTCCCACGCCACCATTCCTTCATTTTACAACCCCATCGCCACCTGAACAACACCACAACCACCCCATCCTCCTTCAAAATCTTTTCTTCAATCTCTCTTTTCATCCATACTTAACAAACCCTCTTTAGTGTATTGAAATGTAATTATATCTAATGTAGTCATTTTTAGCTCTCTGCTCTGACCTGGTTTCTGCTGATCTATTGACCTTTACAAGTAGCACACGTGAGCCACGGACCATCGTTGTGGTGGCCGATGGCATTCCGATGCTAAAGTTAGACATGGATATGAGAAAAATGTAATGTTGTAACAGGGAATTTGTAGCATACCTTAATTAGCTTACCAACCTCATGTCTTATTTATAGTGCAAGGAGTTCTAGTTTAACCAAGCCATCGTAGGCGTAGTTTAGGAAATAGATCTTCGTGGAGATCCCTTTCTAATTAGGAGTCGTGCTGTAGGAGGGAAGTTCCATGTTAGCTTTGTGTTCCTAGATACACTGGAGATAGTTCTCAATCCAAGAGCAATCCATAGAAAGGAGTTTCCCTGTGTGGAAGATATTCTGGTGTTTGCTTTCTGGTTTCACCTCCTGCCGGTTTCATCTGTTTAAATCATGGGATTCTTCAAATTAGAGTGTGCTTTCCGGTTCTGGACGTGATTTGGGAGTTCTTGGATCTCTTAGGGATTTCTCCGACTCACTTGGGGCCCAATGGATATAGGATTATCCTCATGATTCTACTTAGTGCTAAGGAGGCCGGAGTTAGCATGACTCCGCAGGTGATCCAGTTGCTGACCTTACCTCGGTTGAAGAGTAATGTTGTATGTAAGATGAAGTCGCCGAATTGCTTCGCTAAACTCCCTGATGATTTCAAGTTTTGGCAGAAGTATTGCTTCTTGGCTCCTACAAAATCAAAGTATTTCCAATGCAGGGATCGTTCGCTCGATGGATAGTTCAGGTCGCTCCGTAAGTTCACATTTTCTTGCGACTTTGATATGCTTGATAGCGAGCTGACTGGTCATTACTTGTGTTTCTTTGCAGGAAGGTTTCCTATTACTCATCTTACTGATGAGCAAAACACCATGGAAACGTTATGTGTCTTGTCGAAAAGGAAGACGATCGATGTCTTAAGAGTTTCCAACTTCATCCGTAGTGGGTTGTGGGACAACTGGCACGATACTCCCACTCTGTATTGAGAGTCGCGCATTAAGTTGGAAGATGGGGCCCCTTCTAGGAAGAGGAAGGCTATTGGGGCAAAAGTTCATGTTCTATCCGATGTGGAAGAGTCGTTTGAGACGCTTGCTTCTTTTGTGAGGAAGAGGTCTCGTGTTAGAGTTGGACCGTCTTCGACACGACCTGCTCCAGTAAGAAAGGAGTGTGAGTCTGCTAGGCATGTTGAAGCAGAGACTGATGTTTTTATTTGGAGAAAGATTACTTGCGGTTGGCAGGAGTCATAGACAGGTCGAACCTTAGTGACGCGTAGGTCGAGACTCTAAATGACCGTCTGGTGCGGGTTTCAATGGCGACTTCTGCTGGTAGAATCCGATCGCCTCACTTTTGATTGGACTAAAGGTGGTCGCGGTGTCGGTCGTGTCTTTTATAGTTTGCATTGCTCACCGTCTCGTTCTAGGCCACAGCTAGAAGTGTTGGAGGATCCTTTAGATAATTTGCTCCATCCTCTCCTTCCGGATCCCATTGAGCCGTCTTGCGATAAAGGGTTGGTTGTTCTTGACAAAGGAAAACCCACGAAGGAGAGCCTGAGGATGGTGGCAACCGTGAAGGGCGGCGCTGGCGTATTTGATCCGGGTGCACGGATAAACCTATTCGCACCCGAATTGGTAAAGATGATCAGCTCACAAGTCTGACACTAAGAGGTGGACGTAGAGTATGCTTGTGGAAACATATATATAAGCAAGCGTCACAGCTGGTTGATGGATCATGCTCTAAAACCCGAAAAGGATATGTTGGAAGGACGTATGGATAAGGGTTTGAAGTACCTTATGTTGGGTATGTCTCACATGAGTCACACAGCCGTTACTGGAATGGAAGTCGAGGTGGCTTGTGAGAGATAATATATCCCTTGGAGTGTGTCTTCTCGCACATGCAACTATTGTATCTTGATGCACTCTGTGAAATTGAGCGGCTTAAGAAGCAGGTCGAGGAGAAGTGGTTGGATTAGTCAACCATGGTCGTTGAGGCTCAGAGGGCTCGTCTACAAGACCTTGAGCATAATCTGGCACAGGTAGTGTCCAAAAGGGACAGACTTAGGCAGAAGTTGAGGAGGATCCGCCGAGAAATCGAGGTTGCGCAGGATGATGCGGCTAAGGCGTGTTCTGAGGTGCAGTCTCTTGCTGAAAGATCACTTCGAAGGAAGCTGATTGGGCTGCTAAAAAGCAATAGGTGAAATCCGATGTGGAGTTCTATGCCCACAATGCGAGAAAGGCTGAGGACCAGCTCTAATTGGGGTGGCATGAGCTTAGTGTTATGAAGAGCAACCTTGACTTAGAGCAGTCTTAGGTCGACATGCTGAATGACAAGTTGGAGCTACTAGAGCATGAACTTGTTGACGTGAATGTGCGAAAGGAAGAACTTCTCCAGGAGCAAGGCAAACGTGAATTTTTCTGGGTTGTACATGGCCGGCTGGAGCTGTTGGCGTTTGATGATACATAAAAATGGTCACACCCCTAAGTCATACACATGTCATCATGATCTCGGAGAACTATAGGCCCCAGCATCTGCCCAACACTAATCCGACACAAGCAGTTTAAGCCCGCTCGACTTCAGTCTGCCTAGCCGACCCGGACTCTCACAACACGCTAGGTCCACACATCTCACAGTTGTCCTTAATACCCTAAACCTACCTTAGGCAAGTATTTCGAGGATCAGCTTCGGACGGGCAACTACAGCTGCTCTCTGTTTCCAACTAGAAAGCAAACACCAAAGTATCTTCCACACAGGAAAACTCCCCTTTACGAATTGTTCTTGGATTGAAAACTATCTATCGTGTATCTAGGAATACAAAGCTAACAAGGAACTTCCGTTTTAAGCACGACTCCTAATTAGATAGGGATCTCCACGAATATCTCCTCCCTAAACTACGCCTACGATGGCCTGGTTGAACCGAGACTCATTACAATATAAATAAGACATGAGGTTGGTAAGCTAAGGTACGCTACAAATTCCTTGTTACAATATTACTCCTTCCTCAGAGCCCTGTCTGACTTTAGCATCAGATTGTCATTGGCCACCACAACAGTGGTTCGTGGCTCACGTGTGCTACTTGTGTAGGTCAACAGGTCGGCAGGAACCAGTTCAGAACAAGGAGTGAAAAACGACTGCATCAGTTTGGGGACATAAAGAGATGTTGACAACTAGGTCACGTAACAACCACTACACCAAAAGGGCAGTTTAGCTACGCCGAGCTGGCCACGGTTCTAAATCATTGGTGTATTTTCCACGGCCAAAAACCGTAGCTAGAAGTACCAACGGATTAAAACCGTGGGTAAAAAACAACCTGGCCAAGGTTTAAAACCGTTGGTATAGTTGGCACGGCTAAACACCGTGGCTAATAGTAGCAACGGCTCCAGACCGTGGGCATTATTAGCAACGGCTCAAAACCATTGCAACAAAAAATTTAGCAACGGTTCTAAACCGTGGCTAGATCTAGCAACGGCTCAAAACCGTTGCAACAAAAAAATTTAGCAACGGTTCTAAACCGTGGCTAGAGATAGCAACGGCTAAAAACCGTTGCAACAAAAAATTTAGCAACGGTTTTAAACCGTGGCTAGATCTAGCAACGGCTCAAAACCGTTGCCAAAAAGAATTTAGCAACGGTTCAAAACCGTGGCTAGCTCTAGCAACGGTTCAAAACCGTGGCTACATGAAAAGCTGAAAAAAAAATTGGGCGGGCTATTTTTGGCGCTCCATTCGACTTCCCTCCATTCGACTCCAAGCTCCCCTCCACTCGACATCGTCTCCTCCACTCGACATCGTCTCCTCCACTTGACATCGTCCCCTCCACTCGACAAAATCCAAGCTCCCCTCCACTCGACATCGTCTCCTTCCCTGCTCCCTCCCTCGACTTCCCTCCTCCCCTCGACTTCCCTGCTCCTCCCTCGACTTCCCTGCTCCTCCCTCCACTTCCCTCGACTTCGAATTGATCAGCCACTGCAACCGAACATGTACTCTCTCTCTCTCTCTTTTATTTATGATGAAATTAGGGTTCTTCAGGGTTCTCTTTTATTTAGGATGAAATTAGGTTAATTCCTTTTATTTGTTCCCATTTAAGAAAAACGTTATTACAAGCTTGCAATTCACTTTTGTTTTTTTGACAATAACTTACAGCAATTTATCTCAAAAGAGATTAGTTAACTTTTTACAAGTATCAAATCGTATCACTTGGAAACAATATCATGCAGTGTGTGTAAAGTCAGATGTTTGTATTGGACCAGAAATATGAAATGATTCGGTCGTACATCGATAAATAAGGCAGAGAGAAATATTCTAGTACTCGGAAAAGAGCATGGCAATGAGAGAATGAAATATCGGCTATTAGCTATTTATAATATGTAAAAATACCTCACATATACAGCCATATCCAAGATAAACTTTAGTATTTTTTTTTAAATCCATAAAACAACAGAAATATTATTGAAAAAGGAGAGTATAGTGATTGAGAAGATCAGCTAGCCAACAACAAAACTAAACATTACATGTGAAAGATAAACTTTGGTTTCTATGACTAATTACTGAATAGTTTTGGTGTTATAAAAAATGATTAAGACAATTTAGATGTCATGGTAATATTTTTGTTATGTTAAATGATTAAGAATATTCGAAAAGATGAAACCTCATTGCACCATACAAAATCTCAAAAGACTTCCCATTAATAACCAGTCCAACATAGACGTGGTCTTTTTCGTGATTCTCAAAATATCCCCACTGGATAAATTCAACTACCAAAATTACCCATATTACACCTAAAAATCAAACTATTTCTCTCAATATCAGTCTTCACTCTCAAGCTTCAACTTAGAGATTCCTTTTGATATCTTAATCAAGGAATCAACTATGGAATACAGATTTGAAGTTTTCATTTACTTTCTTTTGTAGTAATACGATTGTTTGCTCATATCCTTACTTTCAATGTTCAAGTTTGACATCATGCATATTTTCTCCTTGTATATGATTTACATTGTTCTTGCTATTGCAGAATATTACAGATGCAAGTTTGGATGTAATTTCTGACAATTACAAAGACTTAGAAGTGTTAAATTTGACCAGGTATATTCATTCAGTTCATTCTCTGGTTACAATGAGTAATTCGACAATCTTGTTTAACAAAAGGCTCCATTTTTCCAAGTTCTAGAATTACAGTACCATATCGTATTTGTGCAAGAATTGTGCCGCTCTTTCATTCAAGTAAAAGTTTATTTTGTGGAAAGAATCTTGTTTCTTCCAATTGCATACTGGTGATTTGATTTTCTGATTTCTTTATATACCAGACTATCTCTACTCTCTTCTACAATTAGATATGAAATCTACCGCTGAAAATCTCAAATCAAAGATTGAACATATTGAACCAATTGTTCTACTAAATGGTGTTGTGCGATTGTGTTGAGTTATGTGAGTCCACTTGGATAGTTCTTGTTAACTAATCCATTTTCGGACCTCAACAACCATATCTGAGGAACCCACTTGGAAAATTGTTGTTAGTTTTCTTGCTCAGTGATACCTGAGTTACAGTATCAGGACTGAGACGAAGCAGGTACGGACAACCATATCTGAGTTACAATGAGCATTTTGTTTGAAAATTGAATTCTTCTTGAAAGTGAATGTTTGGTGGCCTTCAAATAGATTTCATGCATCTTTCTCTCCTGAAAAAGAGTAAATGTATATATGTATTATAATTTAGAATAGGAATTGAAGTTTCTGAAAAGAAGATCAATCATGGAAAGATTCGGATCAGTGGGGAAAACCAATTGGGGTCGAAGAGATATGTAAATCCCATCTCTTCCATACCCTAATTTCTCCATTAGAGAATAATAAGCTGGTCAACTCCATTAGAGATCTGTAAATCTTTCACTTTCAACAGCTGAGGGGAGCAATCATAAATCGTTGTGTTTTCTTGTGGAGTTTGAAATTGAAAACTTCTATTAGCACTTTTTACCTCTACTCCATTATACAATAACATATATGCTTATGTTTGGTGGAAGTTGCTACACCTCTGCTTTAGTTTTTCTTACCTGATTAAACCTACTAGCACTTTTGTTGCATTAGATTTTCATTATGTCACAATTTTTGTTTGACTAGAGAAAATAATTGCATAGTAAAAAAAGTCAATCTTTGTTGATTATCTTTAGATGAAAAGTTTTATATTGAGTAGTTGTAGTAAAATTGAACATCCCTACCTGATGCCCTAACAAAACTTTGAAAGTGTGCTCCCTTCATGGCCTAATTAAGCACGAAATTTCTCTTGGGTGAACTAGCAGCTGAGACTGAGAGGATTCAAATACCATGTGAACGAAACAACAAGAATTATTAGTAGGGTTTGGGCTTCTTCTTTGACGTACCATTCATTTGGTTTTAGTGCAAAGAAATTTGGGTTGTAGAGAGAAATTTGGTCTGCCATGTCGCAATATCCATGTGTTTGGGGTTATTTATTTTTCTTCGCAGCATGTTTAATTAAAGGATATGAATGGTGGATTAATGCTCATCATATTCAGACTATTTGTGAATGGAGGTGTATTTTTGCACTTGTTAACTTTACTAATTTGTTTTTAAATGCTGGAAAATCCGAAAAATGCTTCGCAGCATGTTTAATTAAAGGATATGAAAGGGAAGCTTTGTAGCTATGTATTCAGATTGGCTTTTCCAATGCTTTATAAAAATCTATTTGTGATGATATGTTGTGGAAGGAAATTATCTATAAATGTGGTGTATATAGTTGATTCTTATTTCTTTTTGTTTGATAATTGTTAATATCTATACTGTCATTTATAGAAATGGATAGTACTCGCGGCAATCTCTCCACCATTGATGTCAGTAGATCTACAAATGATGACATTGAAGTTAAACAGACCATATAATTCAACATCCACGGTTTAGCAGTTGGACCTGGTGCTAGAAATTTCAATAAAAACATTGGAAAGCTTGTTGAAACCCTTATGCCCATCAAATTCAAGGGTTGGCACCATGTTACTGACAACTACAAAGAGGATGTGTGGAATGGCCTCAAGGTGAGATTTTACATCATTGATTTTCATAATGTCTTATTTTATTTTCAACTTATATCTCAATGGCTTATTTGCAGCGTGAATACGACATCCCAAATTATGTGAAAAAGAGTGTGCATTTGAAAATGCCTGAATATTATAGAAGGTTCGAGGCAGATCTTAGGAAGAATTATTTGGATAAGTATCCTACCATTGAGGAACAAGAGAAGCATGTTCCAAATGGTGTAAGAGAGGAGGATTGGAAGGAGTTTGTTCGCTATGAGAGCACCCCTGAAGCGAAGGCAATTAGAGCCCAAAATGCAAAAAACAAAAAGGCTTCAAAGTATGTATGGGGGGGGGGGGTGGCCAAAAGAGTGCTGCAGAAGTAGAGTATGAAATGGTAATTGAGTTTCTAGCTACTAGTACAATATTATATACCATTTAACTATATAGGCTGAGACTAATATTTCAAGTATATAAGTTGAGAAGAACCCTGATGGGGAACCAGTCACACGCACTGACATATGGATTGCATGTCACACTGGAAAGGATGGAAAACCTACGCATGGTTCTGAACAATATATGGTATGTGCCCAATGATGTCTTTTATACCCAATTCTTAATTTACTTTGTAGTTGTTTGAATATTATTTGTGTCCTGATTTATTTTATTTTTTCATTCTTTTGAAGGAACAAGTTAAAGCAAAAAAAGCTGCCTTGCAAGAATCTTCAACTCAGGGTACCACTGACCTCACTATTGATGATGATCCTCTAAGCCAAGTGTTTGGCCAAGAAGCGAGGGGACGTACTCGTTGTGTTGGAACCAGTGTCTCTAAAAAGAAGTATGATGCTGTACTTCCCGCTCGTTCATTGCTATTGGAAAAAACATTGGAAGCAAAAAAAAGGGAAGAAAAATATGAAAGATTGGAAGAAAATGTTAGATGGATACGAGAGAGACTTGAAAGTGGAACTTATGTAAGACCATCAACATGTGAGGGAATACAAGGAGTTGTTCACATAACTGAAGATACACCGTCATCCCGTGCACAATCGACAAGGCAACCAGAAAATCCATTATCTCCATCTCCGTTACCACCATCTTCATTACCATCATCTTCTCAAGGTGTTGCGAGGTTTCCTTCTCCAAGCAATCCTGTTCCTTCAGTGTCAAGGAGATACAAAGTTTGTGATTGGGAAAGGAATGTCATTGCGATAGCATTAGAGGTTGTAGATCCTATCCATCAATTCTCTTGCGCTTGTCTTGGATCATTGAACCCTGCAACAGAGATCAGACTATCCTTATGCTTCAAATTCAGGACTGGGGTGAAACTTTACAAAAGTGATCCAAAAGGAGACAAGATGGGGGATTTGGACGTTGGTGATTTCTTCGTATGGTGTAGAACTCATGTGGAACTTGATGATTGATAGTTACAACTATGTTGGAAGCAATGTAATGGTGGCAGCAAAAGAGGAGCTGAGTAAACTACACTACGGGCACATGATTGTTCATTTTAAGGTAACTAGCTGAAGCTTAAGTGCAAGTATCTATAGACTTAACCACAAAATGACTATTGCTTGCCTCATCCCATTTGAAACATTGTTTCTTCTATTTGAATTCTCATTCGCAACAATTGGTATGACCTTAGTTCATCTTTGATTGCTATGGTGCATATACTACAGTTTGCTTTGTTCTCATATTTATGTCTACTGCTTTTGATATTGATTATGATGTCTTTCTTTATACAGGAGTTCTATTTTCTACACAAAAACACCCAAAAACCAAGAGTCTAATGGTGAATTTTCTTACTATATTTACTTTTAATGTTTATTTATGATCAATATACATATTTAAGACTCTCATTGCTTGACTTCTTTTTGTGAAGTTTGCATTTGCAGTTTTAGTTATTTTCTTGTCTCATTTTCATTACACTATTGAGACTTAAGAGCATTCCTTATGTGTTCATATCACGAGCCCCAGCTAATTAAGATCATCAATGTTTTTTCTGCATAGCTTTTCTACTTGTAGTAAGCACTCTTATGATGCCCACCTATCTCAAACACTAGGCCTCATCTTTGCTTGATAAATGAATTTCTAATGCATGTTCCAGGTACTTGTCATCCTGGTTTATCATGGATTTAGCTTCGACAATCCCATTTGAAGGTCTAGGATATTTGTTTACCGGGAAGCACAAAATGGGTCTTTCTTACTGACACGGGTGTTATTGACAAGTGCTGCATTTGTTCATTTTAAGCAAGCTGAGTTCTCCAAGTACACCCGGAATTTATCACCTGCAAGTCGTTCGATATTGCTCTCAGGCCCTGCTGGTAAGTTGCTTCTTACATGTGATCTGTTTGATATGTTGGAAGTTTGCATTCATTCATCATTTGGTTGTCATCCTAATTGGCATTTTTTTGATTGGCAAAGAGATGTACCAACAAATGCTTGCCAAAGCTTTAGCACATTATTTTGAAGCCAAGCTGTTGTTATTAGATGCAACCGACTTTTCCCTCAAGGTTAGTAGACACAATCTTCTACTTACCCTGCCTAAATGCTTACTCCTTATCCTCCCTAAACGCTTTTTTGGATTTTGTCATTGGCTTCCTACAGATACAAAGCAAATATGGCTGCAGCAATAAAGAAACTGTAAGATAAGCAAATATGAATTCTGTTTTTTAGCAAAAGGAGTTGATCACGTTGAAGTGTGAGGCTCAGTTGAAGGGAGGGTTCTATGTTAACCCAGAAGCTAAGTTGCTGTTTATCATCCGAATCCGAGGGTATGTTTCCTGCAGTCAATGTCTACTGTATTTTATCTTCTTGGTTAGGTAGATTGTTGTTAATGCTGACATGTTGTGTCTTTTCAGTATCAATGCAATGGATCCAAAGAGCAAAACTATCTTGCAGCTTTTGCGTCTTAGACAGGTATGAACATACTTCCATCTGTTGAGACCAATGTAAATATTTGTAGGTTTTGCGAATCGAAAAATTAAATTCCACAACTTTTAAGTTACCGCGCACAAATTGCTTTCACGTTAACAAAATATCACTAGTGTTTACAACTTCGGATGTTTTTACACTATTAGCAATTATTACTAGTTTATGCTAATATACATTGAAAAATTACTTGTATGTGCTTTTGTATGCAAATATGAATGGGTAATACCTATGTACAACTCAATCACCTTCTGCAAATTTTGTGGTTCCTTGAATTAGACTTCAGTGGGCACTATGTCAAGTTGTTTGTTGCACTTCCATGGGGATTTTTTTTGTTCTAGCTTTATCTTTCTAAATGTATTCAAAATTTCAAATATAGGAAGAGCAAGACTTGTTGTGTATTACAACTCGTTCCGTATGCTCTGATTAAATGTTGAAAGTTACTAAAGGCCAAGCACCAAACTCACTTAAGAATTCAAGATCAGTTTTGCCCTATTGAGGATATCTTTCATGTTTGAGAGAAATCTTCAATTTCATTTTTTCATTAGTCATTAGTGTTTGTATTTTAACCTTAGTTACGTGTCCTTGAATTTTGAAGACGTTAGACGCTTAATGTTATTTTTCAAAAGAGTTCTTGATCAATCAGGTAATTTGCTGGTGATGGATTGGTCTGTAAATGTTTATGTAACACGGTAAACTACATGTGAAGCTATATCTGTTTGTGTTTTCTTATTTCTGTTTCTTTGATAGATCTTCAATGGTGTAGCGACAGTCCTCATAGAGATGGTTATGGTTGCGCGTGGAGCCACTGAAAGATAGTTATTGGTTTATATCAGCCACTGAGGTAGGAAAATTTAGAAGCAAGATTAGCTCAATTCATTGCTTTAGATGCGTTTTGCCTCAGTTTGTACAGTTTATACATGATATAACCATCATTTCTCTAAGATTGTTCCATCTTCTGAGATAAATCATATGGAAAAATCATCTTGTCATAACAGATACAAGAAATCTGGCAATGAGCAATTTGCTACTGAACTCAGCAAATGGATCTTCCACGAAAGGGGTCATCTTAAGGTATTGCAATTCAACATGCTTTCTCATATTCTTTGTTATGCTGATAAAAAAACAAAGAAAAGTTTGTCACTATATGAGTAAGCAGATATGTACCACCTAATAACAGTCCCCTTATTCTGTTTTGTTTCTATTTTTCTTTCTAGGTGGTCAATGTACAACACCACCACGTTGGGGAGACAGCTGAACCTGCAATGTATAGGATCAAGGATGACTTGGTACCCCTCCCACCCATGTAGTTTCATTTGAAACAACATTATCTCAAAAATTGAAACAGGGATGAGGAATTAAAAACTGAATCTTTCTCATGGAAATTTGATTGAAGGAATACTCTGTGGAGATCTATGAGTGGTCTGGAAAGAGCTGGAAACCATATGTCGCTGATGACGTTCAAGTTCAGTTCTACATGATGAGCCCCTATGTGTTGAAAACTTTATCAACAGATGAGAAGGTAGTTTTCATTTTATCCTAGTTATCATTTAGATGATCCATCTTTCTTCATACGAACCTTTGCTTATATGCACCTAATGTTGCAGGGTCGATATTATACCTCATTCAAGGTTCCCGACATCTATGTGTGGTCTTCCAGTTCAAGGTTGAATATAACAGGCTTGGCTACACAGCCCTGTCACTTGCAAAGCAGGTAGTTTATCAATGCATAATTTTTCATTCCTTGGTATGAGTAAATGATTGCTTTGCTTGGTCAATTAAGTCTGATCAAGACGTGTTCATATGAATCAGTTAAAAACTGATTCCAAAACTAAGCATTTTTTCTCATCATACAACGGTAATACCACTAGTAGCTCCTCAAAATGTATGAACTTCAATGCTTTATATGGTAATACTGATCATAGGGAGAACTAGAAAATGAAGTCTGGACTTTAATACATTAACCATTTTGGCAATTGCTACAAGGAAGGATTAAAAATGCTATGTTTTTACTTTTAAAAAAAAAACCATTGGCTGGTGTTTTCTCTATGAACAGCTGCATCCTCATTGAAAAGCCTTTTTAAGTGTGTGTGTTTTGGTTAGTATGAGAAGATGATAGAAATTTTAATTGCAGATTCTGGTTCGGCCCTACAAGCACAACGAATATGAAAGATTCATAACACACATGATTGAAGCAAGGTCAAAAGATTTGATACCTGTCTTTGAACCTATTCAAACTTGCTAGTTCCAGCAATCGAGGTGCACATCAATCCTTAAATTACACTGTTTTTTTTGTTAGTTCATGATGTTACCATGAAAAATAGCATCCACCAAATATCTACTTTAGTCCATCAGTTTTTTTGTTGCTCTCTGCCTAGAATTTTTGTTTGCTTGTGGAATGCTGTGGTGCTTACATTCAGTTTCGTTATGCTTTAGTTTCCACCCTAAACTTATTCATGCTGCATTTTGCCTCTTATTTTGGAATCCCATTTTCATCCATTCTATAGGAATCCCATTTACTAAAAATTATTTATATCACCAACAGACCCCACTTACTAATATTTATTACATATTGCAAGAACAGCTCTTTTTATAGTACTACCAATCTTCCATCCATTCTATAGGAATCCCATTTTCATTTCATTCTTTGAACAAAAAAAATACCACTTGTTAGCCTTCTTAGCTTTTTGGTCTGTAAATTGGTGTATTGTTGGATGTATTTCATTCTTAGCCTTCTTTGAACAAAAACCAAGAGTCTAATGGTGAATTTCCTTGATGTCACCTCCGTCATGACAAAAGATCTGTGGGTTAAGGCTTGAAAATTTTTCAGATTAGTTTTAGGTTGCACTGTAACCTCTTATCTGTCAACTTCCTGGTTCTTGACTGAGAACAGAGTGCCTTTTTTTTTTTTTTTGTGCATGTGTGTATAAAAAACTAGTTGCGTGGCAGTTGTTGCCCTGAAATTTGTATTTATAGTTACTTTTCAAAGTGGAGTTCACCCAATCGTTTTTTGTTTCCACTGAATTTATATAAATGCATCACTTAACCATCACATCAGTGTTGATATCATTAGTTATGATAGGCGGAGATGGAGTTCTTTGTATGGATGAGGGGAATTAGTCACTAGTATTGCAACTGTTCATTTGATTATCAGTTACTTGTCATATTTTAGGTTGATGGAACTCCCAAATCAGGTAAATTCTCCACTTGTACATATTTTAGGTGGTGAAGTTGAAAGTCAAAACTCTTAGGATTTTTTATATACTGAATTCGTGCCTGGATCACTTTGTGCTATACTTCTTTAGCTCTCAACCTTGTCAATTGATTGTTCATGGTCTTAATTAGAAGCTTTTCCTGCAGAAATGGGCTGACATCATTGGGCAGGCATGCCTTAGTGTAAATTTTCTGAAGGAACAAGATGTGATCAGGACTGTGCTTAACATATTGCAGGTATGCCTTAGTGCCATTCTCTTTTTAAAGTGCCACGTTGTTATCAGTGTGTTATCAAACAGCATTGCAGAAGGGGGACCATTTGCCTCTAGAAGTTCCTATGTTAAACTTCTAAGGTATGATCATGAGTTTGGACTTGCTAAAATTACATCCTATATTGTATGAGAGTTTTCATCTCACTTTTTGCTTTTCAATCCTCTATAACAGATCTGTGAAAAGAGAAACACTTAAGCTCATTGAAACTTTTCTGGACAAGGCTGAAGAGCAGCCTCAAATCGGAAAGCAATTTGTGCCACCGATGATGGATCATGTTCTTGGCGACTATGCTAGGAATTTGCCTGATGCCAGGGAGTCAGAGGTCCTTTCACTTTTTGCCACAATTATAAACAAGTAAGCATATGTGCCATTAAATGCTAAATGATTCACTTCCACTTTGGCACTTGATTATTCACGTGCCTTGTTATTCTTGCGTCCTATTAGTTTAGCATACATATGCCTCTTTTATTCTTGCCCTGTGGAAGTATCGGTAACAATAGTGCGTGAATGTAGTAATTACTATTTATTTCATTTCTAAGTGAGCATTAGCTAAGTTTTGCCTGTCTTACACTAGGACCTAGTAGAAAAAGGATGAATGCTTATCTTTTTGACATGTCTTATGCAGGTATAAGGGGGTGATGACAGAGGATGTACCTCGTATATTTGAAGCCATTTTTGAATGCACATTGGAGGTTAGTCTAGCTGTCCAAGTAACAATACTTGTTCATATCTCAATGTGTTTTTACCTTACATCTGATATTGGCAGATGATCACAAAAAACTTCGAAGATTATCTTGAACATCGTCTGAAATTTTTTTCTTTGCTACGCGCCATTGCTACTCATTGTTTTCCAGCTTTAATAGTCTTGTCAAGTCAGGTTGGAATTCAGCCCTCTTCATTTTTTCCTTGTCAGTCTTGATGTTCATTTTTGCACACGTTGACCTTCATATTGTGATTTCCTTCGTCGTTTTTCATGCCTATTTTTTTGTTTCAATTCAGCAACTGAAGCTTGTCATGGATTCTATTATATGGGCATTCAGACACACAGAGAGGAACATTGCTGAGACTGGGCTTAACCTTTTACTTGAGATGCTGAAAAATTTCCAGGTGTGTAGACTCATATTCTTTGTTACAGTTAACTATAATTTCATAGATCTCTTACCTGTGGTTTACCCATTTAACAGGTTTCTGAGTTTTGCAATCAGTTCCATCGAACTTACTTTTTGACAATTGAGCAAGAGATTTTTGCAGTATTGATCGACACATTTCATAAGCCTGGGTTCAAGTTACATGTACTTGTGCTGCAACACTTGTTTTGCTTGGTAAGCTGCTAAACTACATGCTATTTCTGAGGATAACTCCTACTCTGCCAAACACATTTATTAATGTTGCATCTCCAATAGTTGATATACCCTTTCATGTGTTCTTCCTGGCGACTGGTCGGTCTGATTCCAGCAGCTTATATCACTGTTAGAGTAAGTATTTTTACTAATTTCAGGCCTATCATTAGCTTGAGTTTTGGATTCCGTTAGTTTTCTTTGAGTAATATTTAGCATTTGGTAATAGAATTGCTAGTACTTTTATTAGTTGGCATTCTGCGAAGATATCAATATTAACCCGAACATGAACCAATAAAAATGTTTATTAGCACATCAAGTTGTGTATTGTATTGAGTGTACATGGTATTTCTTTCATCCAAGAAACCATTGTAATTGAACCCTTTGATGACTGCAATGAGTTCACCCTGGTAAAGTGCAAAGAAGAATCCCCTTGGAAAGCCATCCAGACCTGAAGTTTGTCAACAGGTTTTAAATTGTAGGCTTCTGTTAGATTCAGGATCCAAGAGTTAATTTGACAGTCAGAGTAAGAGATTTAAGTGGTCGGTCCTACTTTTCAGTGTTCTTTCTGATTGATTTTAGCACATTGAACTTTCTCAGTGACTTATTAGCAGTCTCGTGAAGGACAATGAGTGGATATTGTGTTGGAATTTGATTACCTTGAATCTTAATATGGCATATTGCCACAATCTCGAGGTTGATAAAACGCAAATAAGCTTTATGTTTATTATTAAAAGTGCTTGTTTTCTCCTGAACAAACGTCAACATCCTCTATGCATAGCTGATTAAGAGTTATCCAGAGTTCTGAGAACTGCTGAATACTTTGTTTTGAGCAAGTTTATGTGAAGTTCAGTGCTTTATTCCGTGTCACAAGAGAACAATTTCCATATGGAGACACATATCATCTTCTATCTCAAGTTGTCTCATCTTTTGGTGCTCATCGTGTTATGTGGGGCAGGTTAGCAAGTAATTGGCACTTTTTATAAAGAAAATGTGATATAGAATGAAGGATGAAAGCAGATGGAAGTAAAATTGTTGATTTCTTGAGTACATGTTAAAACTCTTACTGATGCCTCTTTTTTGGTCTTACGAACGACAGTGACTTCCCATACGTTGTTCCTGAATGTGGATACAAAGGAGGTAAAGAAGCAGTGACTCACAATGCTGATAAAGTACCCCTATCGTCCTCTGATTTGGAGTGGATAATGGGAAAAACTGTGATGCATCTCTTCCCAGGCTCATGGGTTGTTGCTGAAGAAGAAGCCTCCAACGTGTATGATATATAATAGTAGATATTTTTCTTTTCAACTTGGTTCTGTACTGGTGTCATTCAAATAGACGGAATCCTCGATTTATCCCTGGCATTTGGAGATCTGTGTAAAAATAGTTGGGCCTGTTGATGTGCTTAAAAACGCATTATGTGAACATATTCAGATTATGGCATTATGCTGTTAATGTAAGCCTACAATAGTCATGTTTTAGCATGTGATTGCATTATCAGTTTGAAATTGGATTGTTCCAATTCTGCAGCAGCAAAAAAAAAAGTTAAAATTTTTTTATTATATTATTTTCGCAACAAACCAGATTTTTTTTTTTGAATTTTGTTTTAAATGCCAACGGTTTACAACCGTAGTCGCATCTTGCCACGGCTAAAAACCGTTGCTACTACGTTTGCTACGACTTATTTTTCACAGTTTAGCCACGGCTTAAAATCCTGGCCAGGTTTAGCCACGGCTTAAAACCGTTGCTACTTTGTTAGCCACGGTTTAGAACCGTTGCTATTGTCCACACCTTATCACGGCTTAAAACCGTGGCTAATCTGGCCACGGCTAAAAACCGTTGCTATTGTTCTTGCAACGGTTTAAAACCGTGGCTACATGCTTAATATCACCACACCTCCTCAAACATAAAACCGTTGGTAAAATGTTTAGCAACGGTTTATAGCCGTTACAAGGAATTTCGCGACGCCCCTGTAGCCCACGGCTCTTAGCCGTGGCAATGGGTTACGCCCACGGTATAGAACCGTTGCTAATGGGGGTTTTTGGTGTAGTGAACGGAGAATTTGGGGACACGTCGAACATTCCAACTGTACCCATATCGCTTCCTTCAGCAGCTCCTATCTTGCATGTGCAGCCAACTCTCGTCCCCGTACCGACGGTAGCAGCAACAGATCCAAGATTCGATACGCTGGTGTCCCGAATACAGCGAATCGCTAAAAACGGTGGAGGTTATCAGGCCACAAAATCCACCACCCACTAATGGAGATCAGGAGCAGCACAGACCTCTGCCTCCGACAGATGATAGGGATCAAGCGCAGGAAAGCCAAACACCCACCAGTTCTTATTGGACTAAAGGAGGCTGCACAGCTAACACTGAGTTCAACGCCAAGACAGAGAGGTTGTGCCCTTGGAACCCCCTCCGCATAGGGGTGCACGACCCAAACGTATTGTACCGCCTCTCTGTCCCACCATTTGTGGATCAAATCATGAACGAGGCCCCTTCGAGGAAGTTCACTCTTCCAACACTCGACTTTTATGACTGGACCACAGATCCTTTCACCATTACCAGCATGTAATGGCCCTAAAAGAAGGATCTGAGTCCGTCATGTGCAGAACATTTTCCACCATTCTAAACGGCCATGCGCTGACATGGTTCCACAACCTTTCATCGAAGTAAATCGACTTCTTCAAAACACTAGCGAAGTAATTCCCGACACGTTTCATCAGAAGCCAGGGCTTCAGAAAATGCTTGTACTACATACTCTCTCTAAGGCAGAGGTCTGGCAAGACGCTTCGAGAGTATGTCACACGCTTCAACAACGAGTTGACTCTCATCGACAGGTGCAACGATGATACAACCATGACAACCTTCACTGCAAGCCTCAGAAAGGGAAAATTTTTCGAGGACCTCACCTTTGAGCCACCTGTTGACATGGAGGGGCTCCTCAAGAGTGTCCAGAGGCACATCACCCTAGAGGACTAAAGGACTGCTAAAAGGAAAATCGAAGGTGACGGAAAGCCCTCTTCTCTTAGAAATAAAAAGGAGGGAAAAAATTGCGAGGACGAGGAACATAACAAAAGGAAGCGCAACAACAACAGGCTGGACTCTGATCGTCCCAGGCCGGAGAAATCATCCAACTACGATGGATCCAAAACCACCAACCTACGGCACGAGATTGCCACTACACTGCACTGAAACAGATAGAGTGCTCCCAGATTCATCTACATCATGCAAAGCAGCCCGACCCAATGCAAGGCCAAAAGATGGAAAATACATCATTTTCAAGTGATACAGGAGCAATCAGCTCTTCTGCCCAGCGAGTCGTAAAGGCCATGGCAAGCGGGAACACATCCCCTCGACATTCCGCCTACACAGAGATCCGCCCCTCTGCAAGGTTTACTCTTTAGTGCCCTATGTAACGTCTCAACAGTCCGCTAAACGATCAGTGAGAACAACCCGATTTCACTTCAAGGCCAGGATCAAATTATCTCCGTCAACAGTTAGTTTGCTTTAAGTTGTTTGTTTCCCTTTCCATAGTCAATGTTGAGCTTTAGTCCTTGAAAAGATGTGATTCGCAATCATTTAAGAAATAAAAGGAAGAATTACGAAAAACAAACTCTATTGATTATTGGAAAGATGTAACAACAAGCACCTTGAGGCAGATACAAAAGGCTATGTATCACGAATGCCCTGAGGTGGATACAAAATGCTACATATTACGAATGCTCTAAGGCGAATACAAAGACTGAGCATTATAAACATCTGAATACAATGTGAACTAAAGTAAAATACTCGCTTAAACAATTATGCTATGGACATCGTCCGCTGAAGACTTGCAAACCCTCCGATGTGGGCAATCTGCAAGTGATAGCAAATGTCAGAGAATAGGAGAGCTTCATACCTTCCCAAGATAAAAACGAAGTTGGCAAAAGGGATTGAAATATTGAGCAGTCAGGTTGCTCTGTCAAATCACTCCAGAAAAGTGATAGTACAATGGCGTTGTAGACCTCATGACTAGCTGTTGATTTCCTCAAGAAACATCTCACCGTCTATCCAACCTCCTCAAAGGGGCTTAGAAGAAGGGAAATGGGGATGACCACAAGTAGCGATGTAGTTACGATCTCACAACATCGTCAAGAGAGATCACTTTTCACATATGCGATGGCAGGTGTGACTGAGAACTACCACACCCAGAGACACCGCACATCAACCAACACTTCGATCAGTCATCGATCAACACTGGGATTCGAGCTCATGAAGAAACAAGTGGTATGGTGTAACACCAAGGCATCCCCTTGGTAGAGAATCTATACTACTTCTCCGCAATATGAGAAGAAATTACGAGACCTCAGCGGATCAACTACGTGCCCACCCATATCTCTATGCCTGATTGGCGCAAATGTCAGAACATTCAGAGACTCTAGAGACGGAGAATCAACTTCAACCTTTGGAAAACCCAAAACATTTTCCTCAACCTTTGAAAAACCTAAAACATCTTCAAGCAAGAACATTACAGAAGATAAACGCTATGAAAGATAGTGCCTACAATGATTGGAAAACACTATTATATAGACATGATGGTTTACCAAGCACGCACTCAAGCATTAACTGCTAAACATTGAATACCGTACGAAAAACTGGAAGACGATGGTTCCCAAGGAAACTGCAAAGACGACGTCAATCAATTAATGAAGTTGCACGCAACCCCATCAATTGAAAGTAACCGATACTCAACCGTCACACAGCACATGTCGTACGCGTGTCACTGCACAATCTACGCCGTACACACAACGTACCATACAGGTAAACCCCATCCCTTCCTCTGCAAGCTTCTGGGCTCAGCCTACTATTCAAAAAACACTATATCACGTGCTTTGCACGAGTGTTAGAGATCCTGGTCAACCATAACATACGGATTATACCTTTAGATCACCAGCTGATTTAAGGTAATTTCATCGACTCCATGCAACGTGTGGAGGGAGTAGGTTTGCACGCACCCTAGCAAGCGGAACCTTTATTCAAACCAGACAAGCTTAGTCAACCAAGATTGATGACGATAGCTTCTGGTTCATCCTGACGCCTAGTTCGCTTAGCGTGGGCATCGATGGTTTAAGAAGTGAGAATCTAATCAACGCTATCATGCCTGGTAACGACGACTTGCCAGGGATCATTGCCCCCTTCGCGGTCAATGATCACTGAACCTAATCTGATAAGCCTAGTTGGTGACGACTAGCAACGAAAGATTATGATCAAAACTTGGACTTGTAGCCCCCACTGCGAAGGTGTAAATAGTCTAGAAGGTGAGAGCCTAGTCAGTCCCGAACTGATTTTGATGGCTCACCACGAGACTACTGCTTTTTAGCGTGGCCGCCGAACCCTCCCAAATTTGTAGTTTGGTGCACTCGGGTGTAGATAATTTGGATGGTGGGAGACTAGTCAGTCCGGAACTAATTTCGATGGCTTGTCACGGGACCATTGCTTTTCAGCTTGTTCGCCAAACCTCTATCAATTGCGTAGCCCCCACCGCGTGGGGAGGGTGTAGATGGTTCAAAAGGTGGGAGTCTAGTCAGTGCTGAACTACTCCCTGAAACTGTAGTCCGCTCTGCTTGGACAAAAATGATTTGGAAGGTGGGAGCCTAGTTAGTCTCGAACTGATTTCGACGACTTGCCACGAGAGCCGCTTTTCAGCCTAGTCGCCAAACGGGAATCTATCTAAGTTAGCATCTTCACGCTCAAATAGAATGACAATCTAATGCTAAGCGAAGGCCACTCGCGCTGATACAAGGATCGTACGGCCAATGCCCAGATAAAAACTACTTAGGATGCCAACCCGAGCTTACGAAGCGTGACTCGGCACGAAGGCTCGGACACGCGCGCTCGGCCATCACAACTCACTCACAGCACAGCTACAACCGACTGGTCAGAACAGCTAAGTAACTGTCAAACAACATACCTTGGGGACAAGGCACAGCTCAGATGACTCAACCATCAGCTAAACTATTCATAACATGCCCACTACCGGACATGACTACACCACGATGACCCCGAGTCATTCACAGCATAAAACGGTTAAGCTCTCTACCACAGACAGACCAGTCAATGTCCTATTGATTCAAACAGCCTATGCCAAAGCAAGACGACAAGGCAAAACGAAAAACGTGTAATAGAGACAACAAGTACTGAACGGATAAGACTGTTCTCATTAACGATCAAAAACAAAAGAAGCACACAACTTTCACCCCTTGTCTGGAAAAGGTACAGAAATGGAAGAGTTAAACCTAGCGGAAGAAGGAGCAGAAGTTGCGTCCACACACGCTGCAGTATGGACACCAGGCCTCAAACGATCTTCCTCACTCGATGACATCGACAAAACAAACTGGTCTACATATGACATCTCTTATAACGGCTGAGATCCCACTCAGGGTGCTCTTCTTTCATTAGCGCCAGCAGTTCCAGCCGTTCATGTACACCCCAACGAAACTCACACTTGCCTTGCTGCTAAAGAAGCTATTCCTCCCGCACCTTTGCATCATCAAGTTCACGCTTCAGTAGCTCCAACTTGTCAGTCAGTGCGTTGACCTGAGACTACTTTGTGGCCAAATTGCTATTCACAACGCTAAGTTCATGCTAGCCTAATTAGAGTTGTTCCTTGGTCTTCCTCATTTTTCGAGCATAGAACTCCACATCGAATTCCAATTGTTGTTTCTCAGCAACCCAATCAACTTCCTTCGAAGCACTTTCTTTAGCAAAAGACAACAGTTTAGAACTCGCGTTAGCTGTAGCTTCCTGCACAACCTCGACTTTTCGGTGAATACGACTCAATTCCTGCCTAAGTCTGTCCCTTTCGGACATCACCTCTATCAGATCACGCTCCAGGTCCTCCATATGAGCTCACTGAGCCTCAGCGGCCACAGTTGACTGATCCAACCATTTTTTGTTGGCCTGCTTCTTAAGCCTTTCAATTTCACGGAGTGCATCAAAATACAATAGCTGCATGTGTGAGAAGACACGCTCCAAGGTATATACTCTTTCATGAGTTGCCTTGACTTTCGTTTTAGCAACGGACGCGTGGCTCATGTGAGACATACCCAACATAAGGTACTTCAGACCATTATCCATACATCATTCCAACGTATCCTCTTTGCGTTTAGGAGCATGATTCATCAACCAGCTGTGACGCCTACTTATATGCTTCCTCGAAGCACACTCTATGTCCGCCTCTTGGTGCCAGACTTGAGAGCTCATCTTTACCAAGTCAGATGCAAACAAGTTTATCCGTGCACCCGGATGAAACTTTTCTGGATCAGGGATTATGCCAGTGCCACCCTTTGCGGTCGCCACAGTCCTCAGACTCTCCTCTATGACCTTCCCTTTGTCATTAACAACCGACCCTTCATTGCGAGGCGACTCAATGGGATCTGGAGGAAGAAGAGGGAGAGAATTATCTAAAGAACCCTCCAACACTTCTAGCTGTGGCCTAGAACGAGACGGTGATCAATATGGACTATAAGAAATGTGGTCGGTATCGTGTCACCTTCAGGGTAATCAACAGTAGGGCGATCAGATTTTACCACCTTAGGCAAACACAAATCAATACCAGTGGAAGCTGCCATTACAACCCACACTAGACGGTCATTCAGAGCCTTGACCCGTGCGTCACTAAAGTTTGACATATCCATGATTCCTGCCAACCACAGGTAATCTTTCTCCAAAACAAAAATGTCAGTTTTCGACTCAACAGGCTTGGCAGATTCACGCTCCTCACTCACTGGAGCAACTTTTCCCAAAAACAACCCAACTCTAAGGCGAGACCTCTTCCTCACAAATGAAGCAAGCGTCTCAGACAACCCTTTCGCATCGGACAGAACGAAAACTTTGGCCCCAACAACCATTCTCTTCTAACTTAATGTGCGACTCTCGATACAAAGTAGGGGTGATGTGCCAGTTGTCTTAGAACCCACTATGGATAAAGTTGGAGACTCTTATGACATCGATCGCCTTTCTTTACGGCAAGACTTGGAACATCTCCATTGTGTTTTCTTCTCTATGGTAAGAGGAGTTGTAGGAAACCTTCCTGCAAGGGAACACAAGTAATGAGCAATCAGCCAGCTAGCAAGCATATCAAAATTGCAAGAAAAGGGTTGAACTTACGGAGCGGCCTGAACTGTCGCTCGAATGGACAACCCCTGCACCGAAAATAATTCGAATCTGCAGGAGCCAAGAAGCAGTACTTTTGCCAAATCTTGAAATCATCAAGCAATTTACCGAAGCACTTCGGAAACTTCATCTTACAAACAACATTTCTCTTTAGCCGGGGAGAGGTCAGCAACTGGATCACCCGCGGAGTGACGCTAACATTGACCTCCTTAGCACTGAGCAAAATCATGAGAATGGTCCTATATCCATTGGACCCCAACTGAGCCGAAGAAATCCCAAGAGACCAGAGAACTCCCAAATCACGTCCAGGACCAGAAAACACACTCCAGTTTGAAGCATCCCATGATGCAAACAGATGAAACTGGCAGGAGGTGACACAGGCGTTTGGTCGCCCATTAGGAGATACAATGGCAGGTCCTCAGAAACTCCACACTTCATACAGATTTCAACAAGACCAGGCTCGAAAAACAACCTATCTTAAAAAAATTCCAAGGCCTTAACAAAAATAGCATCGTCAAAAAGGTTTTCTTGAGCCATAAAGAAGACAAATGATCTTTTAAGAAAAATATCTTCGAAAGTGAACAAAGTAGAAGAATCAGACTCAACACTGCGAATGACCTAAATAAAGAATGATTTCCCGCCTCTTTTTCGCCGAACCAATGCACATGCCATTAATGCGATATGCTGGTTAAGCAACGATTCAAACTCAATCATCATGAACAACGCATCCCTTCAAGAGATGACTTAGCGAACTGATGTGACGACCACTAACTCGGGGGAATAGCTGATGATACATAAAAACAATCACACCCCTGAGTCGTACACGTGTCAAGATGACTTCGAGGAACTACATACCCCTGCATTAGCCCAACACTAATCCAGACCCAAACTCTCACAACATGCTAGGCCTACACCTCTCACGGTTGTCCTCAATACCCGTAAGCCCTTCTTAGGCAAGTATCTCGAGGATCAGCTTCGGACGGGCAACTACAGTTGCTTTCTGCTTCCAACTAGGAAGTAAACACCAGAGTATTTTTCACATAGGGAAATTCCCTTATACGGATTGCTCTTGGACTGGGAACTATTTCCCGCGTATCTAGGAGCACAAAGCTAACAAGGAACTTCCCTCCTACAACACGACTCCTAATTAGAGAGGGATCTCCACAAATATCTCCTCCCTAAACTACGCCTATGATGGCCTGGTTGAACCAGGACTTCTTGTACTATAAATAAGACACGAGGTTGGTAAGCTAAGGTACGCTAAAAATTCCTTGTTACATCATCACACCTTCGTCAGAGCCTTGTATGACTTTAGCATCGGAGTGCCATCGACCACCACAACGGTGGTTTGTGACTCACATGTGCTATTTGTGCAGGTCAACGGATCAGTATGGAGCAAAAAATGACTGCATCAGCATTGATGAAGGATGAACATCCAGAGTGGGATCTTGGCTGATATAAGAAGATGTCATATGTAGATTTGTCTGTTACCTCTACATTGTCGGATGAGGAAGACAATGTGGGCCCTGATGCCCAGACCGTGGTGCGTGCAGACGCTATCCCTGTTCCAACTCCCACTAGGTTTAGCTCTTTTGTTTTTGTACCTTCTTCTGATTGAGAGTAACCTTGGTGTGATTGTACCCCTTTTCATTTTGACCTTTAACAAAAACAATTATATCAGTTCTGTGATTGTTGTGTCTATTGTATGTTTCTCATTTTGCCTTGTCGTTTTGGTTTAGCACAGGCTGGTCAAATCAATAGGACGTTGATTGGTCTGTCTGCGATAGAGAGTTTGACCGCTTTATATTGTGAACGACTCGGGGTTGTTGCTGCGTAGTCATGTCTG
The DNA here is from genome assembly GCA_003290165.1 of Berberis thunbergii. Classification (NCBI taxonomy): domain Eukaryota; kingdom Viridiplantae; phylum Streptophyta; class Magnoliopsida; order Ranunculales; family Berberidaceae; genus Berberis; species Berberis thunbergii. The sequence continues at coordinate 10,965 of QNQO01002604.1, read as the reverse complement.
ATAGTGGGCATGTAGCAGGTAGTTAAGCTGGGGGTTGAGTTGCCCGAGCAGTGTCTTGTCCCCGAGGTAAGTTGCTTAAGGCTTACCTTGTTTTTTTGACCAGTTGGCTGCAGCTGCTGCTATGGGCGAGTTACAGTGGGCGAGTGTATGTGTCAGAGCATTCATGTCTAGTTAGGCATCGTATGCTCGGGCTGCATCCTAAATAGTTTTTATCTAAGCACTGGCCGTACGACCTTTGTATCAGCGCCAATGGCATTCGTTAATATTAGAATGTCAATCCATTTGAGCGTGAAGATGCTAATTCAGCCAGATTCATGTTTGGCGACAAGACTGAAAAGCAGTGGTCCCGTGGCAAGCCGTCGAAATCAATTCAGGACTGAATAGGCTCCCACCTTTCAAACCATCTACAGCTTTCCTGCGTGGTGAAGGCTACGAATTCATGAGGAGTTTGGCGATCAGGCTGAAAAGCAGTAATCCCGTGGCAAACCATCGGAATCAGTTCAGGACTGACTAAGCTCCCACCTTCCAAATTATCTACACATGTGTGCATCTGGCTACAAATTTGGGAGGGTTCGACAGGTACGCTGAAAAGCAATGGTCCCATGGAAATCTGTCAAAATTAGGTCGTGGCTGACTGGGTTCCCACCTTCTAGAATATCTACACCCTTAGGGGACAGGCTACAAGTCCAGGTTTTGATGATTTAGCGACCACGCTGAAAAGTAGTGGTCCCGTGGTGAGCCATCATAATCAGTTCGGGACTGACTAGCCTCCCAACTTCCATACTATCTACACCCTAGCAGTGGGGGCTACAAGTCCAGGTTTTGGTGATTTGGCGGCCACGCTGAAAAACAATGGTCCCGTGGCGAGCCATCGAAATCAGTTTGGGACTGACTAGTCATCACCAGCTAGGCTTACCTAATTAGGTTCGACGATCATTGCCTGCGAAGAAGGTAATGATCCCTTGTGAGTCATCGTTACTAGGCGTGATAACGCTGATTAGAATCTGACTTCCTAAATCGTCGATGCCTGTGCTAAGCGGACTAGGTGTCTGGTTGAACAAGAAGTTGTTGTCATCAACTTTGGCTGACTAAGCTTGCCTGGTTTGAAAAGAGGTTATGCCTACTAGGGGGCATATGAACCTAGTGGTGCATGGTGTGGACGAAGTTTCCTTGAAGCAATAAGTAATCTGTAGGTACAATCCATATTTCAGGATCGGCTAGGATCTTTCAGTGCTCGTGCCAAGCATGCGACAAAGTGTTGTTTGAATAATAAGACGAGCCTATGGGACCGCAGAGGAAGAGCTAAGGCGCAGTGCGCTGCCTGTACGACATAATTCGTGAGGTAACACGTGTACGACATAGGCTGTGTGATGGTTGAGTATCGGTTGCTCTCCCTCAATTGATGGGGTTGCGTGCAATGCCATTAATTTGCTGATATCTCATAATTTATTCTCATATCGCGAAGAAGTGGTACGGATTTCGCCCAAGGGAGATGCCTTGGTTTTACACCGTACCACATTTATCTTCATGTGCTTGAATCCTGCTGCTAACTAATGGTTGATCGAAGTGTTAGTCGATGTGCGATGTCTCCGAGTGTTATATCTCTCAGTCACACCTCTCATCGCATGGGAAAAACGGTATCTCTTGATAGCATTGTGAGACCGTAACTGCGTCGCTACTTGTGGCCATCCCCATTTTTTTTCTTCTAACCCATTTGAGGAAGTTGGGAGGGGGTGGGATGTCTCTTGTGGAAATCAGCAGTTCGTTGTGAGGTCTACAATGTTGTAGTACAAGATTTTTTCCAGAGTGATTTGACGGAGCAATCTGATTGCTCAGTCCTTCAATCTCTTCTGCCACTTTGTTTTTATCTTGAGAAGGGGTCGAGCATCTCCCATTCTCTTAACTTTGCAGTCACTTGCAAATTGCTTGAATCGGAGGGTTTGCAAGTCTTCGTCAAACACTGTCCATAGCAAAATTGTCTAAGCAAGCCTTTTACTTCAATTCGTATTGTATTTAGATGCTTGTAGTGTTAAGTCTTTTGTATCCGCCTCAGGGCGTTCGTTGTTAAATCTTCTAATAATCAATAGAGTTTATTTTTCATAATTCTTCATTTATTTTTTAAATGATTGCGCATCACATAAGCTTTTTAAGAACTAAAATTCAATATTGATTATGAAAAGGGAAACAAACAGCTTAAAGCAAACTAACTGTTGACAGAGAGAATTTGATCCTGGCCTTGAAGTGAATTCGGATTGCTCTCGAGGATCGTTTAGCAGATTGTCAAGGCGTTACATAGGTCACTGAAGAGTAAACCTTGCAGAGGAGCGGATCTCTGCATCGACGGAATGTCGGGGGATGTGTCCCCGCTTGCCATGGCCTTTACTCACTGAGTAGAAGAGCTGATTGCTCTTGTACTGCTTGAAAATGATGTCTCTACCATTTTTTGGCCTTGCACTGGGTCAGGCTACTCTGCATGATGTAGCTGAATTTGGAAACACTCTATCTGTTTCAGTGCGGCGTAGTGGCAGCCTTGTGCTGTAGATTGGTCTTCACATATTGTTCCTTCAAAGTGGTTAGTTGTATTTTTAACACACTGGTGAAGTGTGGAAATCACTGCTTCCATTTGGTGGAACCATCGTCTTTTCAGGATGAGATTGTAAGATGATGGTGTATCTACCACCATGAAGTCCAGAAATAGGACCTTCCTGAGCAGCGACTCTCTTGCCACCGTAACTAACCTTATCTTTCCGATGGGGAAGCATTTTTCCCTGTTGAATTCGATCAGTGAGTGTTTCGAAGATGTCAGGTTTTACTCCTCGAGGTCCATGTTGCGAAACGTGTTATAGAACAGAACGTTAAGTGATCTTCCTGTGTCAACCAAAACTCTATTTACTTCCCACCTTGCTATGGTGAACGAGATGACTACGACATCGTTATGTGGCGCTCGGACGCCTTGGAAGTCCTTGTCCATAAAGGTCAAGGTGAGAATGGGGCTATGGATCCTTGAGTGGAAGATGTGTTTGTCCTCATCCACGGATTATGTCTGCATATCCAGTAGTGTCTGTTTGCGAGACCTATGTGACTGACCTTCGTTTTGTCCGACTCCATGAAGGACATATATTATCCTTGGAGTCTCCTTATTTATTTATTTAACTGAATCCCCCTTTCCTTTGTCTATTTTGTTGGTTTCTCAGACTACAGGAACTCTTTCAGTTTGCCTTTGTGGATCCAGTACTCAACTTCGCACCTCAGACGCTTGCAGTCATTGGTGTTGTGGCCGTTTTCTTGTGGTACGTGAAGTACTTGCCGTTGTTGCGCTTGGTGGGTGTTCGCATGTCTTTGGGGGGCACTTCAGTTCCTCCCAGTTTTTCATTAATTTTAGTACGCCTGGTAGGTTAGCGTTTAGGGGTGTCACCGCTCTAGATCCAACGTAGTTGGACGATTTCTCCGGCTTGAACCGACCAGGGTCTGGCCTATTGTTACCTCGCTTCCTCTTGCTTCGTTCCTCATCCTCGCATCTCTTTCCCTCCTTCTTGACCCTGGTCACGGAGGGCCTTCTCTCGCCTTCAGTTTTCCTCTTTACAGTCCTCGACTTTTCTAGGTTGATGTGTCTCTGGATGCTCTTGAGAAGCTCCGCCATGTCCAAAGGGGGCTCTTGATGTGTCTCTGGATGCTCTGAAGGCTGTAGAACCACGTCAATGCGGCTTTTCAGACTTGTGGAAAAGGTCCTACACATGACGGATTCAGATCCTTCTTTAAGGGCCATTACGTGTTGGTAATGGCGCATGTGGTCGAAGGGATCGGTGGTTTCGTCGTAGGAGTCGAGCTTCAAAGGAGTGAACTTCCTCGGTGGGACCTCGTTCATGATCTGATCCATAAATAGTGGGAAGGAGAGGCAGTACAGTACGTCCGAGTCGTGCGTCCCTCTACGGAGGGGGTTCCTAGGGCCGAGCCTCTTTGTCCTGGCGTTGACCTCAGTGTTAGCCGCGCAACCTCCTTTAGTCTGATAAGAACTAGCGGTTGCTTGGCTTTTTTGCGCTTGCTCCTTATCATCTGCTGGAGGCGGAGGTCCGTGCTGCTCTTAATCTTCATTAGCGGGTGGTGGATTATGTTACATGAGAGCCTCCATCACTTTGGCGATCCACTATATTTGGGCTGTGCGTGCAAAATATGATTTGTTGAAGGAAGCGATATATGGATAGCTAAAACGTTCAACGTGTCCCCTGGTTCTCCATTGTTATATAATCTGATGGTCACTATCTCTCTGAGTTTTTTAAAGGAGACGTCACTTAGTGTAAAGTTACGAACTATGTTGTCCCCACGGATGGCGTCAAACTGATGTAGTCGTTTTCGCTCCCTGCACTGACCTGGTTCCTGCTGACCTATTGACCTGCACAAGTAGCACATATGAGTCATGGACCACCGTTGTCGTGGCCGATGACACTCCGATGCTAAAGTCAAACAAGGATCTGAGGAAGGTGTAATGTTGTAACATGAAATTTGTAGTGTACCTTAGCTTACCAACCTCATGTCTTATTTATAGTGTAAAAAGTCTTGGTTTAACCAGGCCATCGTAAGCGTAGTTTAAGAAGAAGATCTTCGTGGAGATCTCTATCTAATTAGAAGTCATGTTGTAGGAGGAAGTTTCATGTTAACTTTGTGCTCCTAGATACGCGTGAGATAGTTCCCAATCCAAGAGCAATCCGAAGAAGGGAGTTTCATTGTGTGAAAGATACTTAGGTGTTTGTTTTCTAGTTGGAAGCACAGAGTATCTGTAGTTGCTCGTTTGAAGCTGATATTCAAGATACTTACCTAAGGAGGGTTTACGGGTATTGAAAATAGCTGTGAGACATGTGGGCTTAGTGTGTTGTGAGAGTTTAGGTCCGCCTGGCAGACTAAAGTGTGCTGGCTTAGAACCGCTTGGGTCGAGTCAACATTAGGCTGATACTGGGGCCTATAGTTCCTCAAAATCATCATGACACGTGTACGACTCAGGGGTGTGACCGTTTTTATGTATCATCAATATCAAATTAATCTTCAGAGAACAAGAAATAGACATGTACTTCGCCCAATTGTCCTCATTATCAACCTCAATATACTTCTTTTTAAATATCGATTCAGCCATGAATTCTCTTCAGCCACAAGTGAAATGCTTCAAACCATGTACTAATCAGATCCAATTTAGTTGTAAAATTAAATTGAATTTATTGATCATTATATAGAATTCAATTAAGATGTCATATGAAAGTATGGTTCCTTCTATTTTCATGTGAGAATGTAAGGATTTTTTTATGGGTGTGTAAGCATCTAGCTATTGTCATTGAGATGGACAATGCAAGTTTTATTGTACGTCACACGAGTCATGGTAGGTCTAGTGGTACCAAACCAATTTAAAAGTTGACTTCATGTTTCAGTTTTACCCAATAATTAACAAGTTGTTTGTGACTTACATGTTGAAAGATGAAGTAATACACATCAATGATCGTTACAAATGAAGTGATTGACATTAGGTAATATTGCAATCCCGATTTGAATGCACTTGTTCTATATTATGCTCATTTTGTTTCGTCTTGTCCCCAACTAATTTGGAATTTTTTTTCTTTAATCCCTCATACCCTGGATGTTGCCGCTGGGATCGACCCCGTGATCTAGTGATATCATCCGCCACTACTTAACCAATTTAGGATTGGATGAGGCCTATCCGTTTCGAAGATAAAGTAATGAGATGAGATCGAAATGACTTACATGTTGGCCGACTAACTTGTCGTGACCCAACACAAGCCTTGCTAAACCCATTGCAATGGGAGGCCTAGCGTCCGACATCCTTTTCCTTTTTTTCTTTTTTTTTTTTCTTTTTTTTTTATTTTTACAAACTTTTGGGCGACCTAAAATGCACACCCGTTGGCCAAATGTTAGACAAAGGATCATCTAAAGGGGGAGAGGAGGTTTTCAAAAGAAAGTGGGGCCCCACTTTTTTTTATTCCAATTTGCCAAAATCTTCCCTCTGCGTTGCATGTTAGCAGTATGCAAGTATTAGCAAAATATGCAGGCTGGTTCATCTTCTTCCCTTTTTCTGCTTAAGGCAACTACACCAATCCATAAAACAGAGGATTCTTTTCTTTTCTATTGTATCAAGAGAGACAGAGAAAGACAGAAGAAGAGACAGAATAGGAAGAAGAAGAAGAAGAGACAGAAGAGGAGGAGGATCAGATCGAATGGAAGAAGGGTTTATGTGAGTTTTGTTTTTTCAGAGTCATTTTGAAGATGAGTTTATGGTTAATTTTTTTGTTTCTTTTTCTGTCTCTCCTAGTGAAGAATGTTAACTAGTTAAATTTTATCTGGGTTTTTGTTTTAGTTCGATTTTCAGAGTGGTTATTTTTATAGAGTAAAATTTGACAATGTTTTTTGTTCGATCCCATAGTGATTTTGTCAGTGGGTTCTCTTGTTCAGAGTTAATTTGAAGATGGGGTTTTGTTTTTAGAGTGAATTTGAAGGATGTGTTTTTGAAGATGGGTTTTGATTAATCTTGTGCAGGATATAATTGGAGAAGATCAAAACGTCTATTCAGGTCTACAATTAACCTAGTAAGAATTTCCTCTTTTAATTTCTTCTCATTTTATTAGTTATTAACATCATATCATATATTTAAACTATTCAAATTATTCTAGAGTGACCTCTGATTAGGAAAATAGATTATAGGATGCATATTGGCATTGACAAATTCTATCAACTTAAAATTTTAAATCACTGTTATTTTAAAATTTTGAAGGGTGATTGTGAACCTATGGATGACCAAATTTTTTAATGAAGGGACTAGGGTTTTGGCTTGTGAAAAGTGTATATTGGTCAACATCGACTAAAAAGTTTTATTAAGAGTTAAATCGCATGTTAGTTAATTCATGTGGTGTGTTTGAAGGAAAAATATTAGAGTTCACCAGTTGAAGTAATGAGAATTAGGTACAAAATTTCTAACAATGTACCAAATTAAATGGGAAATGCAAACTCCACAACTAGTGTGAACCATACAAAATTCAATCTTAATTAGGGGAGGGGTACATTGTGGTTCATGTTGTGGACCTCGTGGTATATATTGATATTGTTTTTATACATCTGATCATGCATACACAATTGTACTCGTCAAGCACTAATTCTACCTTGAGTCGTAGCATTATGTTTGTGAAAAAAGGGTTTATGTTATTTTTCTTTAAGATTTAAAAAAAAATCGATCCCATAAAAATACAAATAAAAACCCTCAAAAGCAGGGACTGGAGCTACATTGCCAACATTTGTAAAACCTCATTATACAATTATTAAAAGTTGAGCGGGCATAAATTCAAGAAGATGTATTTCTTCATTAACCTAAATATATTTTGGGTCATAATGTTTTCCATCCATATGAAAGCCTAATTAAAAGAGTGGTGATTCAGTGAGCCTCACAAGCATTCAGTGGGGGCGCATACCGTCGGATTAAATTGATCTAGATAAAGTGGTTAAACCAAGAAAATGAAAAGATTTAGTTTTCTAAGATATCGTTTTAGTTGCACATAAATTCCATGAATTCTCTGTCTTATCTTCCTCAACATTGATTTTTTTTTTCTATTCTTTCTATTAACATTTAACAACGAAGAAGTGAAAAAAAAAAAAAAAAACTTTAGGCAATTTATATATAGTTCATGATAAAAAAAATTATATATTTGGCAACTTCTTGTTCATAATCAAGGACACCCTTCTCTTCCATCTTAACAAACATGAATAAATATGCAATAGTAAGAACGAGCTTTGAAAATCCATACTTATATTAAGTATATTAAGAAGTTAGAAGAGACATTCAATTTAAGCCAAACCCACTGTTTAGTAATTAGATTTGTTTAAAGAAGAAAAAAACAGCAGGTGAGGAGTTTATTTATTTATTTATTTTATAGTTTGACACTCGTTTTGATAACTATTTGAATCTAACTCCTGTTTTCCGACGAAATCGTTAAGTCCACGTCATTGACAGATCAATATTAATTTTCGAACCTTTTTAGCCTTACCTTAGGTTAAACTAGGGTTTGGGCGGTCCGATTAACCAACCCGAAAAACCAAAAATCGAACTGGGCTTTTAGAATTATAATTTTCAAGGACCAAAAATCCACCCAAAACCATCTCCCCCCTCCAGCAAACCATATTTCTTTTCCTTACTTGGTTTTGTTCATTGTGTCTTGAGAATTTGTTTTCATCTTTTGGCCTGAAATTTGAAAGCACTTTAGCTAATATATCATGTTCTTGTTCTTCAGTGCTCTCAGTCTCCTTGTGATGTAATAAAGAACCCACATTGGTCACTAAAAACATATACAATGTGAATGGTCAAATTTTGTGACAAATCAACAAATACCCTTTTGATTTGAAATGAAAGAAAACAAAACCTACTTTGTTTCAAAACAGACCAAGCAAACATGGCTGTATTATTCTCGGCTTGTTCTTTGTCCTAGCTAGTTCACCATTGAAGTTCATCCCAGCAAGCTCCACTGAAGAAGTTAAAAGAGGCAAATGCCCTGGACCTGATTTGACAGTGGTATAAACAACAGTGGTATAAACAAAGAGGTTTAACCTTGTATGAGCAGTCTCTTGAAGCAAGTTTTTGTACACTCTAGTTTTTTGGCTATTTATCTGAGAATATTTATTTCTCTATGCAGTTTGTTTGAGAGAATCCCCAACTTAGTTAAAATTCATTGTTTTTTAAAGCTGAAAATCACTGCTTAAAGTTATATAGTTGCTAATGTTTTAGAAGCAAATTTCCCTCCACAATAGTTTTCTATATATTACCTTTAGACTAGCACATGGAAGCTCTCTGATAATACATGTCAACAAATAAAATAGCCATGTAAACAAATAGTTTCATACTATATAGTTCATGCTAAATATTAAAAATATATATTCGGGACAGGATGGACGGGATTGAAAATCTTCATCCCGATCATATCCCACTCTAGATCAGGATGTGATGAGATTGATCAATCCCAATAGGACCCGAAAAAAATTGGGATGAGACGAGACGAGATCGGGATCGCGTGATGGGATGCCCACTCCTATTACTAACCCCACTAGTCGGGTTCCTCTTCAATCATTTTCAACATTGAACACCTACATCCCACCTTTCACTTCATCAACCTTCATTCTACTTTCCCGAATTGAGTTAGCAATCACAGCACCATTGCTTTTAGCTCCTACTCTTCCGGGCTCTTTTGGGCTTAACTATGGTTTAACCTAAGTAAGGGGAAAAAGGTTCAAAGTTTAATCTTGATCAGTCAATGACGTGGACTTGAAAGTTTCATCAGAAAATTAGGGTTAGACTCAAATAATTTTCAAAACGAACTCTAATAGGTATAACTATAAACTAATGAATGCCAAACTATAAAAAAAACCCTTTTTATTTTTTATTTGAAATGAAGATTAGAATAGAATGGAATTGCTACATATAAGCTTAAAATTAAGGAAGTTGTGTCATTATAATGGACTAATAAATCATTCCATTTTTCGTTTTAACAACTTACGCTAAAATTAGCTAATCCAACGGTTAAGAGGATAACCTCATTGAATCCCCAATCAATTAAAAAAATATCAACCTTTATATAATTAAATCTTGTTCCCTATTAAAAATTTCCCTATTAGAATGAAATAGAGAGATATGGTTTTCCTTAGCTGAGTGACCACAAAATTCTAACTGGTGAGTCTCGAACTCGCGACGTCTCACAAGGAGAGTGGATGTCCGACCAACTTAGTTACAATTGGTGAATAAGGAAGTAATTTAAGGGAGTTTGTAAATTATATGGAGAAGTTTGTGCATCCATGGCAAATTCGAGGCTCCTAACTACTGAACACAACCTTCTTCTCGCCTGCTTCAAAATTTCTACCAACAAATGAATACACAAAACCAAATAACAATAATAAGCAAGAAGAAAAGCAAAAACTGAAACCAAGAACATACGTAAGGCCAACGGCATGACAACTCAATGGTTAGAGCTTTATGGAAGGTACCACTAGGTCATGAATTCGAACCCTGTTGGTGTTGATTCTGTTTCTGTTTTGGTTCCTTTCCTATGGATAGATGCATGTTCATGTTTTAATCAATGATCCTAGCTTGGTCGCTCGGAAGGAATTAAGTTTTAAAACAAATCCTTCCTCTGCCCACCCTCACCCCTGCCTAATGAAATAAATAAGTAACTGAAAATGCTAGATTATGCAGACAGTGGGGTGGGGGAGCGTCAGTTTCAAAGAATGCACTCTATGCCTCTGTATTTTTTTTTTAAGTGCACCTATTCACTTATGCACTTGATACCTTTGGTATTACGTATTGCATCTTTATCAACTGAACACAAGGAAACTTAATCCACTTCAATTTGCAATAAAAAGCAATTAAATTCAAATAGGTAGTGACAATTCATAAAAACGGTAATTTGTATAGAAAGTCAGTGAGTAAAACAAATAGTCAAGTAAAAATTAAGCACATATAGAGGATTGAGGCCTTACCATGATCCAATAAGCAAGTCCTTGAATACCAACACTAGCCATGGATGCCCCACAAACATCTGGGTCGCCATACTCAACATAAAGTTCAATACCATAACAAGGATATAGGCCCCTGATAGATACCATAAAATTTTCGACTCCCATGCCACACTACAAAAAAATGCGTAACTAGCTACGGAAAATTAAATCATTAGCAACGACAAATTAAAAGATTAGCGACGGCAAGGAACCGTCGCTAATGTCTCTGATACTGTTTCAACACATAGGTATAAAAACTGTCGTTAAATGATTTGCGACGGCATACCACCATCGCTAATTATTGGAATAGCGACAGTATTTTAGCCGTCGCTATGTTTTAAAAATAAAACTCCTTAGCCACGGTTTTATACCGTATCTAATGGTTTTTTTTTAAATAAATTATATATATATATATATATATATAACATTTAGCGACGG
>QNQO01002603.1:0-102475 GCA_003290165.1 Berberis thunbergii | reverse complement strand
CACGCTTGATCAATTCTTATGCGACGAAAATTTTTGTCGCTTAAAGTTCTGTTTAATAATTTGAAATATTTTAATTCAAATATTTATTTTAATTAAATTTGAAATATTTATTAATTGAATCGTCTCACGCATAGAAAGGTTTGGCTAATTTATTTAAATACTATTAACTTTACAAATTAATAATGTAAAATCATAATGTACCCATTACAAATTAAAAAATTTAAACCGTACTGTATAGTTACAAATTAAAAAACAACATCAGTACATTTTTTAGGGATGTGGTGGCTGATGATGGTTTGTCGACAGTAGCGGAAGGCTCGACAAATTAATCCCTGACTGCTGGAGAGCCCCTAATAAAATATTCCACCTAGTTTCCTCTTGTGCTTGTCGTTCCCCCTCCCGGGCCTCTCGAGCCTCCCTCTCCGCCTCCCTTTCCGCCTCCCTCTCCGCCTCACGCGCTTTGGCAGCATTAACTCATTCTGTAATTCCTCCACTTTCGACTGTAATGATGAAACGATTCCGACTGAGCGTTGCGAAGCTGAAGATGAGGTGTTGACCTCACGAACTTTGGCTTTCCCATCCCCCGAACAATCTTTCCGGGTCTTGGACCTAGCGATTCCAATGTCTCCGTCAAAATATGTAATCCTGCATCAGGATTGTCCATTGTGAGTTGTTCAAACGGAGTTCCCGGAGGATGCTGCGAGGCCACTTGCTCCATGTAGGCATCCCGCCTCTCCACCATCGTTTCCTTGATTAAAAAAATTATTAAAAATTAATAACTTTTAAAACAACAGAAGTGACAACATGCAAAAAATGCAAAGAATAAAACATACATGCAACTTCACGGCCACCTCATTGCCAGATAGTGCATAAACATCCTTGAACATGTCGATTTCTGGGAATTTTGAACCTTCCTACAAAACATTGTTAAATAATAAACCAATTTAATATAAACATTTAATTGAATGTATTGACTAAAAGTAAAATAATGAAATGAAACATGAGTTCACTTACTAGACGTCGTTCCTCCACCCTGTAAGAGAAGGGCAATGAACCAGAGTGATGTAAAATTTTTTTTTGACGTCGGTTCGCCTTGTTCGCCTTAGATCTTTTCTGTATAATTATTCAAAATATATATTAAACATGTGCATTATTAAATATATAAAATAAATATGTTTTGACTAATTAAATAAAACGTTAAATGCTTACAGAAATGTGGGAGTTTGAAAATGATCGCACAACCACACCCACTCATCAGGCCTATGCTCCAATTCAATTGGGGGTTGTGCCTTAGCACTATCCACATCAGAAAATGTTTGGAAGTATCGATGGAAATCATGTTTCCAATTCCTATATCGATCCACGCACGTACCGATAATATATTCATGAATGTTTGGATCATTCATGTCAAACTCAAAGTTAACCTGAAATTTTAAATAATATTTATTAGAGAATATTAAGGCCCAAAAAGATAAGTTATACCAAATCATGTAAAAATACAAGCATAAACATGCAAAACCTTCAAAACTTTCTGCATTATAAAGATTTTAATTATTAAAGGTTGAAATGAATGGCTAAAACTTACTGTGAGCGCGTCCAACACCTCAGCTTGCGTCTCGGGCTTGACCTCACTCCAAGATGAGGATGTCATCGGGCAATGGTTGCGAATGATTGCACCGATGTCATGCACCAACAAGCTATTAATCTTCGCCGATTGCGAGCGACGATGACTAGGATCCCACACTACGGGAATGCGCGTGTTAGTGGTTCGTGTGATCCTTTGGGATTTCAGTTGTCTACAGGGCCCCCTCGTTTTCTTTGCTGTTGTAAAAAAAAAAAAAATTCAATTTGCCGAATATGATGAGGAAAACTTAAGTTTATTACCTCTAGGGAGCTCTCCATCTCCTTGGGGGGAGGGGTTTACATCCCCGGGCATGGTTACAGTCTCGAGTGCAATCTCAAGAGACGTTGATCGATGGTTTGTTCTTCTGACGCTTCGTCGAGTGAGAACTTGAGGAACTAATCCAGACGATGAAGATTGATCAACTATCGGAACATTTGATCCATCTGCTGGTGGAGTATTGATAGAAGCAGCCCTTGTAGCGGAAGCATTAATGGTGGAATGAGCTACATTGGGCGGAGGAGCGGCGACCGAACTACTATCAGCAACAATTACGGATCTACGTTTTCTTGTTATCAAAGAAGCCATCTGAACCAAAATAATAAAAACACAACACAACAATTACAAAGTAACATGAAAACAAAATAAATAGATACGAAACCATGCATTTTCCACATGAACCATTTATTTCCTCGTATGCTTTTAAAGGTAAAATTTGATTGCAAATCCAACAGAAAACAACAAACCCCATACAAGGAAGAGAAACAGAGTAAAAAGAAAGTACAAAACAATTTATATCTGACAGTGAATCTCAGAGAGAGTATTAAAAACCAATCTCTCAGATAAAATTTACAGAGAGCAACTGAAATTTGATATGATGATTTGTAAAAGGTGTATAATATCTTGGCATGTGTTACAGTAAGTTTTGAGATCACAGCATATACATTTAAAAAAATTACAATAAAATAAAAAATAAGGAAGAAGAAGAATAGAACGTAAATATTACTAGTTAGTACTACTCTAAAATAGTATTTGACATTCATTCAAGATATCAAAAGTACAAAGAAACTAATATTCTTCAGGTTACTATTTAGACCCTCCATAGCTAAGAGTCTATCAATAAGATCAGCTCATTTTGTAAGGAATGTCAAAAGATGAGCAATAAGTCACACCAAGTACCACAAATTACACAGCTGCACTTGTTATCAAAAAATTATGAAAAACATAACAAGAGTATTAACGACTTGAAAAATACATGGATGTGTGTAGGTTAGTCTTCTAGGCAGTGTCCAACACCCTGTACCTATGGGACTGACACTTGTGCCTGTATCATTGTTATTACACAAGTACCTCACAATTGTAATTGAACAGTACTTTAACATGTAGAAATAGAAAATAATTATTTGAATATATTTACTTTAAGCTATTCATAGCAACTTCAATGGTACCTATCCAGGCATAACTTTCAGTTGGATCAATGTAAACAGTAAGCGTAGAAGAGCCTACTGTATTATGATGTGCAGACATAAAATTCAACTTAACACAATTGTGTCAACAAAACCAGACAAGGCTGAGGCTGACAGTCCTGGAAATGGTAGTCGAGGACAGTCCGCACACTAGAGACTTCTTCCACAGATGGAACATCGACATCCAGTACAAGCTGAAGGTCAGCACTTGGCATCAATGGCACAGGCCGGAACCAGGGTGGATTACTATCAATTCATATGGTTCTCTTAAAGACAGGAGAGGAGGTTACGGTGCTCTAATTAGGGATCAACAGGGGAAGGTATTAGCAGCAGGTGCAGGGACTCATTCAGGCAAGGTCTGAAACATGCTGACATGCTAATATATGGAATAAGAACCTCTGTTGTCACCATCTATTTCAAATAGCTAGCAAAGCAAAGTCTGAAATTAACCACAATCTTATGCAGATGTCATCCATTTTTTAATACCACAATCTTTGGTATATTCCCCTTCCTTGTGATACCAAAATGCCTTGCACAGTAAGGAATCTCATGCATTTAAATCCATTGAGGCAAATGATAAACTACCCTAGTGAAATTGCATATAAGTTATTTACCTTGTAAACTGGACCGAATCCACCTTCACCTATTTTATTCAAAGAATCAAAATCTCCAGTTGCAGCTTTAATCTGTCTCAGAGTGAAGTAACCAGTTTGTGATTCTAGGCCCCTTCGAAGTTCTGCAAAAAGAATAAAATACGTAAAATAGATCACAAAGTAAGATAAAGTTGAATGTATAATAAAGACTTTGGAAAGGAAGCACAGTCAGATGCATGGTTGGTCTTGAATGGGTACTTCCTAATGAGAATGAAGAAGTAGTGTCAAACCATGCTAACTGATACATTTTAGGTTTAGCTCTTTTGGATGTGTTTAATTTGCTGTTAACTTGGAAGGACAAGTCTCAGCATATTTTGGATGAACATGATGAACTTGGAAGGACACAGTTAATGTTACTAATGTACATCTGACAAGGACTGATGTACTTGGAAGGGATGTAGCAGATTCCACCGGTTTACTTGCAGCAGGGGAAGGAGTTGAATGTGAAACTACAGGTGTATAAGATTGTGTGGCATCAATATTTCGTCTCAGGTTCATTTCGAAGTTTCCAGCCTGTTCAATTGCTATAAAAATTTCGAACTCAATGTATTAACGAAAAACATAACAACATCAGTAAGTATGTCTAAGTCCCTCCCAATGCCATTTTTTTTCAATATATTGATCTACAAGTGTTCTATATGCTTGTTTTCACTATTTGCTCAATGTTCCTTTTATCACCAGTGATTAGCTAGAATAAACCTTTGAAGTAAAAAATATTTAACAAAATATAACAACAACAACCAATATAATAACTAGTAGAGGCCTCTTGATGGTAGATCCAATGCACATACATAGCAGTCAAACAAAGAGTAATACCTTGGACTTTAATGTAATCAAGTCATACTAACAGAGCATTCCTAACAGAGCATTCTTAACAGAGCATTCTTAACCAGTTTGTGTGTTTCTGATGATCTATTGTGTGTTTCTGCAGGTGATCCTATTTCAGTTCCAGAAAATCTGACAAGGACTGATAAGAGGATATCCAAAGACTTGCAGTTGCAGTAATTCAGAGCATTCTTAACAGACTAACAGAACACATTACAGCATACAACCCTTTCTTTTCCTTACAGAAAATGTTAAAATGTGTAATACCTAATTGACTTCTTGTTTCCCCAGCTCATGATCACCATGGGAGTGTCTGTCTCCTTCCTAAAAGGGGCGCTAGTCACACGGCAGACTCTGGCTCTAATTGGTGAACAATCGAGACTAAATAATCACAATCACAATTGTCTAATGGAAGAATTCCTGCTTAGTATGTAAGGCTGTCCTTGTAACAGATGAACTAAATGATGGAGTCTACTTGCAGGCCTAATTCCATGCTTTATTCTCATTGTCCGTCTATTTTTCATGCCAGAGTCTCCTAGATGGCTGGTATGCAAATGCTTACAGCATATCGTATTTAGTGAATCCTATGCAAAAGAACTAAATGACTTTAGGTACATTTTTTTGTGTTTTCAGGCAAAGATGGGACGGCAAAAGGAGTTTGAAGTGGCCCTATGGAGGCTCAGAGGCAATGATGCTGACATTAGTCATGAAGCAACAGAAATCCAAGTTTTCCTCAACACTAAATCCCATTTTCAATGATATCAGAAGAACACATATAGTTTAATAGATGGAATAATTATGATTTGATTGGCAGGACTATATAAAAACACTTCAAAGCCTCCCAAAAGCCAACATTTTTTATTTGTTTCAAAGTAGATACTTGCGTTCAGTCACTGTAAGCAAGTCTCTCATCCACCGAATCTTTTCACCAGCATTGTTATTAAAGCTCAAAATATGTTTCCTAAAGTCCTAACTCCAGTACTAACTATGGAACAAAGACAGTCTTAGAGTCACTCTTCAAGTCTTGAGGTGATAAATAGGATCTTTAGCAATGTTTAATCAAGATGGATCAAGAATCCTCTTGAATCTGCAAACTCCCACTAAAGGCAGGGATACATGACAAACTGTGCTAGGTAGTGAGGTGTACAAGGACTCAATTGTTGTTAATCTTTCATGGAGCCGTTGTTTATGTATTTACTGGCATAGTGATAGGATCTGACCTATCTTAGTTCTCTTTTCTGCAGGATGTAAACAAAGAAGCAACTCAAATAATCAAAAGCTCAGATAGCAACCAAGAACTGCAGAATGGAATAATAGCTTGCAATGGACAGTTTCTCAGATTGTATGAATTCAGGAAAAGAAATTGTATTGATAGAAAAGGAATTGTAACACAGAATCTTGTATCAAGCCAATTAAATCAATAGAGAAAAGTTTCCTTATGGCTCTTATTTATAGCACTCTCTCTAACAGACTAACAGAATCTCCTATTTCTTTACAACACTCTTACGAACAGATACTAACAGAGATCTGTTATGTAACAGAGCACCTACATTATGTAACAGATTGAACTCTCAGTCAGAGCACCTTATAGGCAGTCCCAAAACACCATCAGACTTCCTCATAGGCAGTCACAGAGCAGCATCAAATTGTGTTAGAATTTTATGCCTTGATGCCTCAAATTGAGGTTGCACTAAGCCTCACACCACATGCATGAAGATGTATATTCTATTAGCATGTGATAGGAAAGTGATCAGATAAGAAGAATATGTAAGAAATGTTGAAGATGGGATCACAATAGTGAGCCTGATCGCTTTCCTGTTACATGTTGTTTTAATAACATTTTCATCAATTTCTATTACATATATATATAGAGAGAGATAGACTTATGCCTCAATTACATCTTGAGGCTAGCCTCACCTCTATAAACACTGATCATAATATGAATGTAGTAGGATACTAAGATGTACACAAAAATAGAATCATTAGACATGAAAAAGTTAAACCAGAAATAAAACTCACAAGCTGATTATTTTCGTCTCGATAGATCATGACAGAGTCCACATTCTTTAGCTCGGTCTTCTTTACAAGGTCTCCTGCATAAACAGAACAGGAAGTAAAGATCACCGTTTTGTCATTAACTAAATAAATCCACAAAATGACATTATTTTCGAGTACATACATTCTACTTTTGTTATTTGTTATTGACTAGAGGCTATTATTTTTCCTTTCAGTGCATCTTAGCACTGAATCTCCATAGACAACTTTCTTCAAACAAAACACAGACAAACAACAAACTATGTGTTGAATCTCCATTTCATTAAATCAGATGTCTGAAAAGAAACCCAAATCTGTATTTGGCTAACTGAGATATCAAAGAGGAATCGATGAACACAAAAAAAATTAGGGAAATACAACTCTGAAAAATAAATTACAACTAAATGCAGACTTGAAACTAAACTTTCAGATCTTCATTCCCCAAAAATCAGGTCATATACAAGAGCAAAGCAGATTTTTTTTCCCTAACCCATTTTGTTTCTCAACAAATTTCGATCCCAAAGCTAAAAAAAACAGCAATTCTATGATTTGGGTGAGAGTTCAAGAAACCCATAATGTTTATTCATGGGAAAAACTACAGATCTGAACAAACCTCAAATGAACAAAACCAAAAAAACAGTTGCATTGCTACATTTCAGGCAATAAGAGACACTTACTTCGTGCGAGGAGATGCGTCTGGTGGTGGGCTGTGAACTCAGAGAAGGGGAAGGGAGATGCGTCGGTTGGTGAACTCAGAGAAGTAATTTGGGGACGAAAGAGTGAGAGTTCGTGGGTTTGAGTTTTTTATAAATTGGTTTGCATTTGCGCGACGAAGCCTCCGTCGCGATAAATCAGAGATTTCGTCGCGCAATTATTGAAAATTTCACTTCCCCAAATTTTTGGCGCCAAAATTATTCTAATTTCGTGCGAAATTTTTCACCCCAAATTTTTTGCCGCCATAAATATTTTAAAGGGGGAGCATTTTGTGCAACGAAATATTCTAATTTCGTCGCACAAACATCACATTTGTTTGTTTTAAACAACAAAAATTATATCATTATTTAATTAATTAATTGAACTTCGACATTCATTTAACAAATTTATGGTAAAAAATTCATAATACATTAACAAATTTAATTAAATGAACAAACAAAATACATAATTTTATTAATATATTTAAACGACCTAACAAATTATATTCCTTCAAATGTATTTAATCTGAATCAGTAGAGTAATCACTTTCGACTTCTTCTTCAAGTTCATCTGACATGGTTGCCTCAAATTCTTCAAAAACTCCATCTTTTGCAGGTGACACCTCAACATCATATTCGCCATCAATCGGAGGAAGTTCGACAAATAACTCAAATGGTTGTTGGATAATGGGAATGCTTGAAGATGAATTCTCTTGATCAACGGTGTCGTCATCACTGTGGTCATCAGAAGCCTTTTCAGGAATGTCCCATATATTTCTGTGTTGGATCGTCTGGACTACTTTCCATCCACCACCGGCTTTAAGATCATCTAGATAAAAAATTTGTTTTGCCATAGTTGCCAAAATAAAAGGATCATGCTCGTACCAAAGTGTGTTTGTGTTCACACTTACTAGTCCATATTCACGTTTAATACTCCCGGCTTTATGTGGATTTGTATCAAACCAACGACACTTGAATAAAATCACCTGGCAACGGTCTTTGTACAGTAATTGAATTACTGATGTCAGTTTACCATAGAAATCAACATCGGCGGTGTCGACGTCCCCAGGTACTGATACGCCGCTATTTTGAGTGCTCAAATTGTTGTCTCGCTCGATAACCAAGAACTTAACACCATTCACATAACAACCCGAAAATGTTTCAGATCGAATAGGACCTCTCGCCAGTTTTGATAATTCATCATCGTAAAGAGCCGAATTTACTTCCTTCAATTGTAACATCTATTCAAAAAAATTATATATATTCAGAATATGTTGAATATCAATTATTAAAAAAAAATTTGCAATATTATCATATTATCTTATAGTTATCAACTTACGTGTTTGCGAAACCATTCAGGAAATAATTGACGGTGTTTCTCGGCCCGTAAATGTGCAGGATACTTACGCCTAAGTAGTTCTTCATGCTCCTCCAAAAATGGCAAGACCTCGTCACAATTGTTGAGTATGAACCAATGCGCAACTTCCATGTCGTTATCGCTAAACTGATCATTTGTTGGTGGTTCGCCAAACGGTCGTGCGAGTTGCGCAAAAACAGAAAGTTTCTCACTTCTAGTACCACCGTCATTATTTCGTTGAGTTCGGTTGAAGGACGTCTCAACATTATGGAGATACATTGCACAATAAGTAAGTGATTCATTTGCAATATATGCCTCCACTATAGATCCTTCGGGTCTTGCCCTGTTTCGTACGTACCTTTTGTATGTGCCTAGTATTCTACAAATATAAAAGTTGTCAGATTCGTTACAATAAATGAAGAATAGTTAGAAAACAAGCATATGAGTTACCTTTCTATTGGGTACATCCACCGATAATTGACCGGCCCACCAAGCTTTGCCTCACCCGGTAAATGTATCATCAAGTGAATCATGCAAGTAAAAAATGCCGGAGGAAATATCTGTTCGAATTTGCATAAGATGTTAATAATATCGGTTTGCAACATTTCTATATCTGATTTGCGCAGAGACTTTGCACATAGCTGCTGGAAGAATCTCGACAATTCTGTAATAGGGCCAACAACACCCGATGGCAAAAATCCTCGAATAGCGACCGGAAGAAGGCGTTGCAGT
Organism: Berberis thunbergii; assembly: GCA_003290165.1. Classification (NCBI taxonomy): domain Eukaryota; kingdom Viridiplantae; phylum Streptophyta; class Magnoliopsida; order Ranunculales; family Berberidaceae; genus Berberis; species Berberis thunbergii. Next base: position 93,095 of record QNQO01002603.1, on the reverse strand, counting down.
AGTACATGACAGTCATGGCTCTTCAATCCCGACATTTTCCCATCACTCATTTTCATACAACGGGCAATATTAGATGCGTACCCATCTGGAAACTTCACAGAAGAAAAAAACTTTAAAATTTTTATCTTTACTGGCGGTTTAACTGCAAAATAGGGATGTCCCTTTACCCATTTGTCACCGACTTTCTTAAGCCATAACCGTTTCTTTATACCCATGTTCATACAATCTTCCCTCGCTTTCACAGTGTCCTTCGATTTTCCTTCGATGCCAAGAATTGTCCCAACCACACTATCACACACATTCTTTTCAATATGCATCACATCTAGGTTGTGCCTGATCTTTAATTTCGACCAGTACGGAAGCTCGAAGAATATACTCTTCTTCGTCCAGTTCAAATGTGTAGCTGACCTGTGCAAATTAGTATCACGATTATCGGGATGTTTGCCAATCTGACCAAATTCCAAGCTATTCAACTTAGCCAAAATGTCATCCCCCGACCATTCTCTAGGTCTAGTGTCGTTCTCCATTTTTCCATCAAAGTCCACCTTATTTGTTCGCCACTTGTGATCCTGGGGCAACCATCTACGGTGACCCATATAACAAACCTTTCCCGCGTGCCAATCAGACGTTACATCATCGTTGCATATCGGACATGCCTTATAGCCCTGAGTACTCCAACCTGAAATATTTCCATAAGCGGGAAAATCATGTATAGTCCACATCACTGCTGCTCTCAACATAAACATTGTGTTGGTAGACTTATCAAATGTACGTACACCATTCTCCCATAAGTCTTTTAACTCATCAACCAACGGCCGCAAATAAACATCAATGTCCTTTCCGGGATGACCGGGAATTAATAAAGTCATCATCGTAAATTCTTTTTTCATACTCATCCAAGGGGGCAAGTTATAAGGAACAACAACGACGGACCAGGTGCTGTGAGTAGAGCTCATATTCCCGAACGGATTAAATCCATCAGTTGCAAGCCCCAATCTGACATTGCGCGGATCTTCTGCAAAATCAGGATACATAGTATCGAATGCTTTCCAAGCCTCTCCATCAGCAGGATGTCTCAAAAAATCATCATCAACCCTTCCTTCATTGTGCCATCTCATATGACTCGCAGTGTGCGTCGACATGTACAGTCGCTGCAATCTGGGCTTCAGTGGAAGATAACGCAAAACCTTTTGTGGAATTTTCTTCGTTTTATTACCAGAATTAGGCTTATATCTTGGCTCATTGCACACAGGGCATGCATCCATCCCTTCAATTTCCTTATAAAATAATGCACAGTTGTATTTGCAAGCATGAATCTTTTGATACCCCAAACCAAGACCATTCAACAATTTCTGCGCGTTACGATAATCCTCAGGCAAAATGTTTTCCTTCGGAAGCATCCGCTTCATAATTCCCATTAAATGAGAAAAACACTTATTCGACATATGATGTTTCACTTTGCAATGCATCAACTCCACAATGGCAGTAAGCAGGGAGAACTCTGTGCAACCGGGGTATAATGCTTGCTGGGCTTGTTTCAACAGTCTTTCATAGTTTTCTAACTCTTCACTTTGCAGCATGTTGGGAGGTATGGTATCTCCTACTATATCATCAATGCCATTTTCGTTCATCGATGCATATGGATAAGCGTCATTTATTATACCCATAACTTGGTCATTATCATTCATGGACATTTCATCAATGTGCGGCACAAGTGGCTGGGAATTCGATGAAGTAGAACCAAATTCTCGTTGCTCCCCATGATAAATCCACCTCGTATAATTCAGAATCATCCCATACCTCGCCAAATGATATCGAACCATATTGAATGTCTGCCACAAACAATTGTTACAACATTGACACGGACACTTGATATGATTTGTCGTACCAGTGACATGTGCCCTTGCAAACTCAATGAAGCTCTCGATCCCATTTAAATATTCATCACAGCATTTGTCCTGATTTTGTATCCACTGTATTTCCATTACGCCTGTTTTCAGTTTATAAACAAAACATGACAATTAAAGAGAGTTAACGACACTAATGCGATTAGGTTTCAATGTGGAAAATTTTCAGTAGTATCTCAATTACAATTCTTCAAGTGGACGATGTAGATATTATTAATTAATAAGTATCTAATATGCACTCGAAAAACAATGTGATACACTCCCAAAATCCACATGATAGCAACCTAATTTCATGAAATTTCAAAAAATAAAAAAATTAGCAATTTCCTCACCGTGTTCCAAGTGAAAGAAAGAGAAGATTGGAGGTGTGGCCGGCTCGGGCGACACAAAGAGAAGACGAAGCCTAATTAAGTGCTGGAAGCTTGGAGTATATACTGACAGAAGTCAATCTAGCAGAGAAAAATAATAAAATGAGAGGAGAAAATAGTGAAAAACGCAGACCTGAGCTTGTGCGACGAACCTGCTCGCTTTAAGCGACGAAGCTTTGTTGGGAAGCCTTTATGCGACGAAGCGTTCCACTTCGTCGCGTACGATATCTTTAGGCGATGACAAAGTTTGTCGCTTTAGGGCGCTGTTCAAAGTGGCAAAGTTTAGGCGACGAAGGCTTTTGGTGCGTCACGTAAGCTATGTTCAAAGTGGCAAAGCTTAGGCGACGGAGGATTTTGGTGCGTCGCGTAGGCTATATTTAGGCGACGCCGCTTTTCCATTCGTCGCGTAAGATATCTTCAATATTTTTTTTGTGAATACTTTAGGCGATGACCGAGTTTGTCGCCCTAGGGTGTTTCAAAGTGGCAACGTTTAGGCGACGAAGGCTTTTGGTGCGTCACGTAAGGTATATTTAGGCGACGCCGCTTTCCCATTCGTCGCGTCAGATATCTTCAATATTTTTGTTATGAATGCTTTAGGCGATGACCGCGTTTGTCGCCCTAGGGTGTTGTTCAAAGTGGCAACGTTTAGGTGACGAAGGATTTTGGTGCGTCACGTAAGGTATATTTAGGCGACGCCGCTTTCCAATTCGTCGCGTAAGATATCTTCAAAATTTTTGTTGTGAATACTTTAGGCGATGACCGAGTTTGTCGCCTTAGGGTGTTGTTCAAAGTGGCAACGTTTAGGTGACGAAGGATTTTGGTGCGTCACGTAAGGTATATTTAGGCGACGCCGCTTTCCAATTCGTCGCGTAAGATATCTTCAAAATTTTTGTTGTGAATACTTTAGGCGATGACCGAGTTTGTCGCCTTAGGGTGTTGTTCAAAGTGGCAACGTTTAGGTGACGAAGGCTTTTGGTGCGTCACGTAAGGTATATTTAGGCGACGCCCCTTTTCAATTCGTCGCGTAAGATATCTTCAAAATTTTTGTTGTGAATACTTTAGGCGATGACCGAGTTTGTCGCCTTAGGGTGTTGTTCAAAGTGGCAACGTTTAGGTGACGAAGACTTTTGGTGCGTCGCGTAAGGTATATTTAGGCGACGACGCTTTCCAATTCGTCGCGTAAGATATCTTCAATATTTTTGTTGTGAATACTTTAGGCGATGACCGAGTTTGTCGCCCTAGGTGTTGTTCAAAGTGGCAACGTTTAGGTGGCGAAGGTTTTTGGTGCGTCGCGTAAGATATCTTCAATATTTTTGATATGAATACTTTAGGCGATGACCACGTTTGTCGCCCTAGGGTGTTGTTAAAAGTGGCAAAGTTTAGGTGACGAAGGATTTTGGTGCGTCACGTAAGGTATATTTAGGCGACGCCCCTTTCCAATTCGTCGCGTAAGATATCTTCAAAATTTTTGTTGTGAATACTTAAGGCGATGACCGCGTTTGTCGCCCTAGGGTGTTGTTCAAAGTGGCAACGTTTAGGTGACGAAGGTTTTTGGTGCGTCGCGTAAGGTATATTTAGGCGACGACGCTTTCCAATTCGTCGCGTAAGATATCTTCAATATTTTGTTGTGAATACTTTAGGCGATGACCGCGTTTGTCGCCCTAGGGTGTTGTTCAAAGTGGCAACGTTTAGGTGACGAAGGTTTTTGGTGCGTCGCGTAAGATATCTTCAATATTTTTGATATGAATACTTTAGGCGATGACCACGTTTGTCGCCCCAGGGTGTTGTTAAAAGTGGCAAAGTTTAGGCGACGAAGGATTTTAGTGCGTCGCGTAAGATATTACGTATTTTTGTTGTGAATACGTTAGGCGACGAAGCGGAACGCTTCGTCGCGTAAGCTATCTTTAGGTGATGACAAAGTTTGTCGCCCTAGGGTGTTGTTCAAAGTGGCAACATTTAGGCGACGATGGCTTTAGGTGCGTCGCGTAAGCTATATTTAGGCGACGAAATAGGGTGTCGCCATAGGATATTAAAGTTGGTCGTTTAAAGTGGTCGACACGTAACCCTAGGTATTTTAGGGTGACGAAATATTTGGTTTTAAGCGACGACACGTTGTCGCATATTAGGTATGCGACGAAGGCTTTACTTGCGTCGCGACAGAGGTTATGACGCGACGAAACCGCTCGTCGCGTTAAGTAGTTAGCTATTTTTGTACTTGCATGACAATATTAAATATGTCGTCGCGCCATGATAGGTTTGAGCGACAAAACTTCCCTCGTCGCGCTACGAGTTGTCGCAAAAGGGGATTTTTCTAGTAGTGCATATGCCCTGTCCATTCTCACAAAGAATGAAGCTACTCCATGGGAGGCTATTGCTTTTGCAATATATTTGACATTGCAAAGTAATATGACATGTACATAAACATAGATACCAAGGGAGAGAAAAAAAGAGGGAGTAACTAATCTACATTAATGCCGTACCAGAACATAAAAGAAGAGAACACCACTGCAGCATTGATCATCCAATGTTTTAGTCTCTCAGAGTGACCCTGGAATTGAGCAAAAACAATAATCAAAAGACACCTATCAGCTTTTCTACCACATCTTGTTCTTGTGTATACTCGATAAAAATAAGAACGTAATTGCACGGACGTGTATACTCAAGTACTGAGTTCCTACAGAAGAGTAAATGCTTGTTAGTATTAGGCCCACATTTGTATGTCATAGAAACTCTTTATTATCCAATCTGGCCACTTAAACTAACAAGTGGTCAATCGTCTTCTTAGACAAAATGTACAAGTAATGCAGGGAACAAACACAATGGCAGCAATATAAGCTTTCACAGGCACACATGCATATCCTATTTATTTTTTTAGAGATAGTCGTTAGCTTGATGGCTAAATCACAACAAAATCAAACTTGCTCACAAGCAGCATATGCTACCAGACATATCAAAATCTCCTTTGACTGCCTAAGATACATTTCGGATTCATAGAAATAAAAAAATATAAATATAAAGAAGACATGATATGGCGAAGGTCCTAGAGATGATGTATCTCATGATAACCCCAAAAAAAGAGGAAAAGGAATTAATGCATCACCTTAAGAGGTCGGTTTGACTGTTTTCTTCTCTGCCTTTTAAGTTCTCTTTCATCCTAATTCAAAAAATGAGATGCATCAGAAAAGTTTTGATATAACATAGGATTTTGAGCTCACACTGTGGCATCTCCTCCAAACGTGCTGCCATAGGATTTTGAGCTCGTTCTTTCGAACCGGCTTCACTAGAAAGCTAACAGCGCCCTTTGACAAACACTTCAACACAAGAACCTCAGGATCAGTGCAGGACATCACTGCAAAGTATGAAAAGAGATATAAGTACAAGGAATCAACTAAGTAGAACTTCATCACAGAGAGTACTGAAAGGGTGCAAGGAAATTTACTTACTGATTACAGGAATATTCTTGCAACACTCAGTATTCATAATCTTGCTTAGAAGATCGATGCCAGATAAATAAGGCATGTCTACCTCAGTTAAGACGAGATCAATGTGATTGGTCTTATCCATTAAGATTTTCCATGCTTGTAGTCCATTTGTGGCAGCAGTAACTGCCAAGGCGCAATACAACAGAGCAACATTGAAATGAGAAATCCGTGCCGCATTACATAGCAAAACAGGGAGATCAACAATGTTAGGGACAACTAGCAGTTATAGACTTGGACTTTTCGATATTATACCCTCAACATAATGCCATTTGTAAGCCATCGAGATATACGCAGAATCAAATCCTGCACTGTCCTTCAATTTTAACAATGAAAAAAAAAACACACACACACAGGTATCTTGATTATATATTTTGGACTTAGATTTTATTATCAGAAGAAACTTGTCCATATAATTAATTCCCTGAGAATCATGTACTGCATGCTTTACCGTATTAGCTTGTGAAACACATTGCACAAGTTGGTATCACCTCTCTCACCAGGCAGTTGCTCACAAGAGCACTTGATTAATGAATACATGAAATAATGATGCACGAAGATTTGTTGACTCACAGATTTCCGTGCATTATTAAAGGATGACATTTAAGCGGTCCTCTAGATAGGGGCCATGGGTCTTGTTAGCAAGATTCTAAAGTTTTATGTCTGTATCAACTAAAATAACAAAAATGAGTTATTAAGTCCAACAAGATTGCACAAAAGCAAAAGGCATGATGGTGTTGGCCAGCTTCAAATTACATTTTCATTTCGAGCAAGAAGATAATTACAAATACCGGAAAGCTGAGATTATATCAGAGATGTTTTAAGCAGGTGGCAATTCAATGGTCGTTTTCTAATTGATGTACTAAGATGAACACTTATAGTTTTTATGTCTTGAAGAGAGAATCATGAACATATCTAGGTTGGTTTTGGGATAGTGGGTCCTCTCCTATAATTTCTTCCAATGCAAATAACTCCATAGAGATGTCACACTACCCTCTTTTGTTTTGGACTTGCATTGGCAAAAACAAAACATGTAAAACAAAACAAGTAACTTTCGAAAGAGATAAGACAAGTTAATGCAAGTCTCCACATCAACTCAAGCATCCTTACGCTGGTGAAGAACATGACATCTTTTTTTCTTTGCACAAGGGAAAATTGTTAACATCAAATTCAAACAATTCACATAGTAAACACAATTACGAAGAACTAACCTTCATAACCACAATTACGAAGTAGAGCAAACACCAGATGGCGGGTTGAATCATCATTTTCCACCAAGAGAACCCTTAAGGTGGTGCGAGGGAGGAATCTTTCCCAACAAACAACTGAAACATGCGGTAGCTTCAGCGGTATCTGCACACAAACTTGCGCCTGTACATCTTCACCAATGTGTCCATTATTTACATTTTGATTACTCTTGTTATTTCTCAAATCCTTTTCCCCCACACCATCCTTCCCCTCCCTGACTACTCCACTCTTCATCTCCTCCTGCCTCGGACAATTAACTTCACACCCTCCCTCATCTTCATCATGCGTTCTTCGATTATGAAATTCCCAAGCACCATTGGTGCTCAATGGGACACTCCCCATCAACCAGATTAAAAAAAATATGGTTGATGAAAAGGAGTCTTGAAATTTCACAAAATTCCTTCTTTATTCAGACTCTTGCACATCTACACATACGGATTCATCTCAAACCCTCTACAAACAAACTCTTCAACATAACCCCCAAAAAAATGAAAAGAGTGCAACTTTACCACTCGTACGAAGCAAATGCAGTCCAAATTGAATCCAAATCATCCACAAATCAAACCCTTTTAGGACACTTCAATCTGCAAACAAAACATCTCAAATCTCTGCAACAACTCACTCTTAACCTGCAATCACCACCAAATATTCATCAAGTAAAACCCTAATCCCCAACAAGGAATTAGAGTTTGGGGTGGTGGAGAAGATGAAGGAGTGAAAGGGGAGATGGACGGGAAGAGAAGGATTGAAGAATCTGAGTGCATCAGAGCTAATGAGTTGGAGTTTGGTTCGAAGAGAAGACAAGTTACCTCCACAGAAGAAGAGGGTTGCGAGTGGGAGGGAAGGTTCAGTTAGAGGCCTGCATAACCCCCAAAGCTCTAAAGCGAGAGAGAGTGAGAGAGGTGGAGTGAGGGAGGCAGGGAGAGCAATGGAGAGAGTGAGAACAATGGAGATAGGGAGCAGAGCGAGAGAGAGGGAGGCAGAGCTACGCACAGAGGGGGGACGAGAGAGAGAAGGAGGCGTTGTTCTCCCCTTCTAGGTTAGATCGAGCGGGCTTTTAAAAATTTGGGTGAAATAATAAGCGGTTTTATGTATTTGATCTCCCGCTTTTATTCGGAAGCGCTATCCTAAATGTAAGTAGCATAGCGCTTCCGAAGCGCTATGCAAGCACTTTAAAAGCGCAATGGTAGCTTTGGTAACGTTTTTCTCATAGCGTTTTTTAAAGCGCTATCTAAGACATAACTAAGATAGCGCTTAACTGAAAAAAAATAAATTAAAAGCGCTATTGTAGTGTTTTTTTTTGTTTTTTTTAAGACAAATAAGCGCTATCCTAGTGCCCACTTGGATAGCTCTTTAAAAAAGCGCTATCTAAGTGGCGTTACCTAAGCTAATATTTGTAGTAGTGTATCTTCATCCAACAACAAAGTTTTACCATAATATTAGGATTGGAATTAAATCAAAAAGATATGATATGAAAAGAGGAGAATAAATGTTTTAGTATGTACTGGATTTATAGGACGATTATCAGAAACTAGCACCACTAAGTATTAGCTGGACAATAGCAGTTTAGAGAAATTGTTAGGCACTAAAGGAATAAAAGCAATAGAAGCTAACCAATTTTCTCCTGATATATATGCTGGTTTAGATTGGAAAATTGAATCCTTCATAGACTATTTTAGTTATGAAAACTTATCTCTGTCATACTTAGGCGCTAGAATATAACAGACTTATTAAGTCTTAAGGAGAAAATGTATTCAAGTTGAAGTCCAGAAAAATCACGAAAAACAATCTTATGGGTTTTGTAAACGTGTCATTTATACACCTCAAGTTTATAAAGAAAGACAAGAACGAAAGAAAAAATATAAAACTAATAATATAAAAAATTACATAAAAGAAAATATCTTAAAAAGCAAAAACATTTAAAGGAAAGAAAAAAAGATAAATATGTTAAAAAAAAAACCCTCTCAAAGTAAATGCAAATGTTATATCTATGTAAATGAAAACATTTAGCTAATAGATGTCCTAAAAAATATAAATATAATAATTCACGCACTAATCTTATAGAGGATTTAGAAGAAGATATTGTCAATATAGATGACAATGATAACGATGAAATCTACAATATTCATGAAGAATATTATAGTGAAAGTTTCGATGATGAAGTTAGTGGTGAAAAAATAGAAAGTTATATGTTTAATGAATCAGAAGAAGAGTGTAAACATGAATAGATTCCCGAATCTGGGCTTGATAAACAAAAATGCAAATATTGCATAAGATATCCTAGTATTGAATTTAGATATCAATGTAAAAATTGTAAAACTGAAATATGCAAATGGTGTTTAAAAGAAAAATATAATATAGAATCGAAACAATCTTGTGTTGATTTTAACTCTGCAAAATACGTCGAATTAGAAAAATATAAAATGCTTCTAGAGAAATCTCAGCTTGAGAATGTTTTCTTAAGAGAAAAACATTTATTTGAGCTAGATAAAATTAAATATGAACTCAATAATGACATAATTAATCTTAAAAATGAGGTGATACACTTGAAAGAACAACTACAAAAGTTAGAATCAAACAATAAAGATTTAGAACAAACAAAATAGTTAAAAGATAAAGAATATTTTTTTAATATTATTTTTTAAATTAAACCTCCAGAGGGGAGGGGCAACTATGGGATGCCAGACCTTTATTACTTATAAAAAACAAATTGATTTACAATCAAAACGGGGGTACGTTACGACTTTACCCGTTGAAAATCCATGTCCAAAAAAAAGGAACCGAATACGGTGTCCAATCAAAATTCTACAAAAACCGAGCATAAAACTTCTGAAACAAGCCTAAAAAAAACTAAAGATCCATACCAAAGAATGAAAAGCCAAAAGCATCCATCTCCTCGACGTGCAACCTCGCTCCTGCAACAAAACACCGGCACCCTGTAAACCAGGGGACTGCACTAGCAGCGCCCAACCGATCATGCACCCATGCTGATCTAAGCAGTTCCAATGTGGATAGCGCACCTGCTGTCCAGCCCTCGCAACAATCCCTGTGCTCAATGATCCGCAGCTGCATCACTACACTCCTGCAGACCGGAACCACAAAACAGAGCCTGTAATCCAACAGCAAGACGAGCAAATGTCCTGTTTCGCACCATCGCACGCAGTCTCGTCCTAAATGACAGAATTGTCGCACTCCCAGTAGAGAAGACCTTCGCACTCCCAGCAGCAGGTGTCTCCCAGCTGAGTCCTGTTTCACGCATGCCTGCAAGCAGAAGCAGCCTGACTCAAACGAGCAGCTGATCGCCATACGTCTCTGACTGCCAACGCAACTGATTGCCCCGATTTCTCGCAGCCATAATACAAAATCAGGTAGCTACTCATCCCCATGGCGAATGTACGCTGTATGTAATCTGTCTAGCACAACCAAACCTGCAACTTTCCTAGGCAAATCAGTCCCATTGAAAGAAACAGTCCTATGATCTTTTTGTGCTCTATCCGCCAATGAATCTGCATCCGCATTGGCCTCTCTATAGATATGTTGACAATCTAACGTCATTGTCGCTGCCAATAACTTAATTTCTTTCAAAATATTCTCCAAATGCCAAGGTATTTTTAAATAATCCATAAACCAACCACAAACAAGTTTTGAATCCGTTTGGATAACCACCTTTTTGAAACCTCAGGCAAGACAGAGGTGGATGCCCTCAAAAAGAGCCAAAATTTCCGTTTTATTGTTGGATCCTGCACCAAAAAATATTTGTTTTCCCACAACACAAAAACCCCTCGAGTCTCTAATAATCACACCGCCGGATGCCTTGTCCTTGCGAGAGGATCCATCCACATTAAGCGCAACAAAATCTATTGGGGGAGAATGCCAAAAAACAGTTCTAACCAACTTCCTTCTAACGGGGAACACATTCAACCCTAAAGCCCGTAGGGGGCCTTGTTACTGTTAACTTGCTTGGGGATTATAAAAGTATTTGCCAATCTCAACTGACGCCTAATGTTCAAAATCGCAAAGGCGAGATTTGGGGGAACATTTTCATAAACACATTTGCATCTTTGTTTCCAAATTTCCCATAAAATGAACATAGGAGAAAGAAAAAATAGCACACCTGTTTGCGAATCGCGTTTAGCTCTCTTGAACCAAGTTACTATCACCGTTGAGATTTCTGCTGGTCACCGTATATGTACATCAAAGATCCTATCAAAATGACTCCACACCTGCATCGCCAATTCTCCGTCTAGAAAGTGATGTTTCAAGGATTCTTGCTTTGGCGAGCTACAACAACGACATCTAGAGGCCAGGCTGAAACCACATCTATATAATTTCCCATCCACTGGCACTCCTCTACGGAGTAATTTCCAAACAAAGACTGATATTCTGGAAGGAAGGAGGTTTTGCCAAAGCAGTTGACTTAGTGCATTGACCCTCCCATTTTTTCGTAACAGTTCATAGGCCGACTGAAGGGAAAAAAACCCATTCATATTTGGAACCCACACACACGTATCCTTTTCATGGGCCTCACCACGTAATCTATCTGCAAAAAGACCACACGCCAAACTTCTAAGATTTGGATGAACCAATTCAAAATTTTTTAAAATCACCTCGCTGACTGAAGGCCAAAAACTTTGATTAACCATTGTCGTCGATCTCCGAAAAGAAGCCACCATGTTCCAATTTTTCTCAAAGAAACTGATATCCCCCAAGCCAATACGCCAAAGCGAGTTACTCAAAAGAAACGGTCTCCCAAGCATGATCTCTTTAAAAAAAGGAGAAGACCCACCTTTGACAGGTTGACTATTCAACGCAACGCCTTGTAGCCAGTATTTGCTCCTCATAAAAGTAGCCCATAAAGAGTCTGAAGTCAGTAGTCTCCACAGAGCCTTGATTCGAAAGGCCTTCATCACGACTATCAAGTCTCTAACTCCCAAACCTTCTTCCGCCTGTGGAAAGCAAATTTTATCCCATGACACCCATTTTTTCTTTAGACGGCCGTCACAATCCCCCCAAAAGAAGTCCGCCATCAAACTATTAATTCGAGCTAAAACTGTACTCGGTACACACATGGCACTAAGAATATAAATAGGAATCGAACAGATAAAGAATATGATATGGTTGAAACTCTTGCCGCTCAAGATTTACAAATACCACCATCATTTTCTACCCTAGATCCGGCTATAATGCTTTTACCATCTATTAATTTGTTAAGTGTTTTATGTAATATTAAATTCAGTAATGGACAAACTAAAGATTTTACTACTATGATAGACACTGGATGTTCTAAATCACAAATTAATATATCTCTTATATGGGAAAAATACAGAAGTAAATTGCCAAAACCTTCATATCAGCAAAGCTTTAATGGAGCTTATACGACTATTGAATATTATCTAAGAGATTGCCAAATATCATTCTTAAATAGCTTTGGAAAATATGATGAATATTTCCACTACCACATGCAAGTTAGTTTACAAGACATAAAACATTGTCATAAATGTGTTTTGGGATTAAATTTTCTACGAAATATGAATGGTAGCGTGCTTATTAATGGTAATTATATACAATTCTTTAAACGAACAACTACAACACCCACTGATTATCTATTAGATAAACATAATCTCTTTGTTTATAAAGATTACCCCGAACATAAAAACTCTCCTTCTCAATCAGAGTGCGATCAAAAGTGTGGTGTGAACATTAATACTCATAGTTATTTTGAAAAAGAAATGCTTAGTCAAGAACCCGATACTTTTGGTCAAGATATCTATAAAAAAAACTGATAATTAATCCAAATAAAATGTAATGGAGATGTTCTTAGGGGAAAGAAACTAACATTTTCAATAGGGATGTCCATGGACCTAGATTACAAACCTTAATAAAAAAGTTGAAACCCATAAGGCTCTGGACTAGTTTGGTTCGACCCTTCAATCTGATTCAGATAAGGGCACAACCTATAGTAACATGAAGGGGTTTTGCAAAAAGTGACAACTTGCCGAAACATTTTGAAAAAAAACAAGAGAAAAAAATAATCCACTAGCATAGACCCTAGCGAATACCCCACTCCATCTTATAAGAGAAAAACAATTCTCCGATATTCAAAGGGAAAAAGTAAAAATATGAAATAAATAAATAAAGAGAAACTCGCCTAAATAAAATTCAATGAGTTTATAATTGGAAAGGATGACAAAATCCTCCAAATACACGTTAACCTTTTTTAAATCATGCACGTCACTCTGGTTAGAAAAACATGGTTCCTTGACAAAAAAAATTTTGAATGATAATTTTATATATTAACAAATTTATAATTTCAATAACGAAACATTCATGCCTTTGCTTCCGCTTCAATTTGATATATATATTCTCCCTTTCAAGCTTTTAAAGAGAACTTAAATTTATTCACTGAGAGTTGTGTCATTAATATTGTAAATTTGGCTTTCCAACATTGTACTTGACTATTCCAAGAGATCACATTTCTCTCGAGATACACATCATCACTAATTTCAAGGGGGTGAGTGGTTACACTCATCCCTCGCTCTCTTCCCTTACCCATTCACTCGCTGTAAAGAAGGGCTTTAAGAGAGATAATAGAGAATGAGAACACCATTAAGGGATTCACACTCATTGAGGGAAAAGAGAATAAATAGAGAGGGAGAGTTTGAAAGGGATACAATAAGTCACAGCCGCTGGATCTCCGTTGACCTATTGTAGTCCTTCTGATCAAATTGATATGGATCATTGGATTTATGTTTATGTATGGGACAGTTTTAAGTTGGATATGTTTTGTTAGATAAGTGTTGAATTGACGCATTTTGTCATGAATAGAAGTTTTAAGCAAACCTTAAACATTTTTAGCAATAGAAACCTCGAATATCTTCAAACTTGCATTTAGCTAATTTTTTTATGTTGGCTAACAAAATATTATCTAAATTAGTTAGAAAATTTACGCACCAAGTTTGCTAGTATTAAAAGAATATAATTTAAGTGTTACTAAAACAAATTTAGTATTTTTTTTTTTTCATTTCTCCAATCGTATGTACAATTTTTTTAATTTTATTTTTAATCTCTTAACCCCTCCAATAGTATGTACAAGTCATGGTCCAAATAGAACTTACAAAAACTCAATCCATGATCCCATGCCCAACATCAAAATATGTGATAGAATAAATGGAAGAACAAAGAAGATGATAATTATACACAAAAGAAGAATAGGAAAGAAAGATAACAACCAATGAAACAGAGGAGAGAAGAAGAACAGTATAAGCATTAAATAGCATAAAAATGCAAAAATTAAAAAGATTACATCCATTAGATGAATTTTGAAGATCTTAACTTTGATCACTACAATTGATCGATCTAGCTCTAAGACAGTTTCCTGCTTTACACTTAGAGAGGACCTAGAAGATCTTGTCAGAGTGTGATCTGTCTTTTAAGTTAAGTATTTTGAAAACAGAGTTTGAAGAACTCTACTTTGTATTGTCCAAGAGAACACCCGATTCACTTCTTAGGGTGACTTTGATAGTTCAACCAAGTCCAATACTTTCTTTTAAGTAGAGATTTTTGTATAAGAAAAGAAATCAGAGAGATGTATAAGAAAAGATGCTTATATATTGATAAGAAAATAAACTGAAAATAATTACAGAGGGAATTTAGAAACTTACAGGTGGAATGTACAGAAAAGAGATGGAGAGGAAAGCTTACAAACTTGGATAGCTAGGGGATACAGAGTAGGTTTGGGGTTCTAATTCGAGCTGCCTTGCTCTGGAAGAGCTTGTCATTATTTATAGACAGAGAGAGATAAGAAGGGATGAGGAGATAAGATTCCTCTTTGAGTGGAGGATGAGCTGGAGGCTTATCCTTTGCTTTGTCATGTTGCATTGATTGGGGGTGAACAGTAGACACATGCTTGTCACTGTACACCTGTTGACTGTCGGCTGGTACTGTTGAAGATGCTTCAACTGTAGCTGCACTTATTGAATTGACTGTAGCTTCACGCGGATGCTTTTGAAAAAGGAAATGATGCTTGTCGGACTGTCTGTTGACTGTGGCCGAAAGCAAAGTTGGACACTTGTGGAGGTGGCAGATGCTGCCTTTGAAAGAATGGACGTGGGTCCATCTACAAATCTCGAGGATCGATACCATAACAGTCATCTTCATTGAGTCAACTGTTTGATCATCTTCTTCGACTTCTTCCTCAGCTTCATCAGAACATATCTGTGATAGAGTTTCAATGAGCTGGGCTCTGGTTGGTTTGGTCTTGATCTTTTGTAGAATCTGCTGCTTCAACTGTTTGATGTTGGAGGATGATTCTGAAGGAGGACCTGTGGGGACTGGAGCATATGGTGTAGAAGACACCTCTTTTTTGGAGAAAAAGGCTGTTACACCTTCTTTGGTTACCTTAGAATGGTCAAACCTTTGCCACCATTTTACTTTGTAGCGACGGCATAACCATGAAGGTTTTGATTTGGAAAGGGCGCCTGGTGCATCAGGATTGGAACAAACGTAATCCCAGCAAAGAATCCAGGCGAGATTGAAACGAATGAAGAACCAGATGGATAGAACCTGTTGATCAATGGGTTCAGGAGGCTGATACTTGTCTTTGAAGATATTCCATCCTTCACGAACAGGGGAAGGAAGAATCTCAATAACGGGACCAAAAGAACTCCACCATTGATGTTGGAACCAGAAAGGGAGCACTTTGGCATGGAACTTTTTGCAAAAAAGGAAGAACCAAGAGTGGCCTGATTGATGAGGACTTATAAGAAATGCTCTGGTCCAAGCATTCTTATAATCATAATAGCTATAAGTTTGTGGAACATAGCTCTGGGAGAGCCTTTTGTGGAATCGAGGATGTTGATTCCATTCTGCTTCAGTCAGAATCTTGAAAATCTGACATTTAGAGAAGGTGATTCGAGTTTTAGTCTCATCATAGTGATGAGTAACAGAAATCGAATCAGAATCTACCAGAATAAATTCATAGAATTCTCTGGTTTTGAAGGCATCTGTCTCTTCATATTGTTGATCTGGAGAGTACAAATTCCTGGCAATTGCATGGGGATCAGAGAGAAGGACTCTGAATTGAGGTTCAACAATACCTAACAAGTCTAGGTTGGTCTTGTTGATGTATTGAAGGGGTGCCTGATTAGGCTTTGAAAAACTAACCAGAGATGACAGCTCTTTAGCTTGATCAAGAGCTGAGTACTTCTGGGTTAATTGAAGGGCATAAGAAAGAGGGGCTGGCTGCAAAGAAGCAGAAGGCGTCTTTGCATAGCTTGCCTTTGATTTGGGTTTGGGAGATGAGTTAGAAGATGAACTCATCTTTGCAAGAACTCACGGGAGAGGAAGTCTGCCAGTGAGTTGTCTTTTCCCTTTATATATTTGATGTCAAAATCGAATGCAGAAATCAAACCTTGCCATCTGGCGAAAATCTGTTTGGAAACCAAATTTAAAACATCTTTAGTTAAAATGTCTTTTGCAGATTGGCAATCGATTTGTAATAAAAATTTTTGATTAATTAAATCATCTTGAAATTTCATGATGCACAATACGATCGATAAAACTTCTTTTTTGACCGTAGAATAATTCATTTGAGTAGAATTCCAGATACCTGAATGGTATCGGACCAATTGGATAGTAGAAGACTCAGTTAGACGCTGTTTGAGAATACCACCATACCCATGATTGGATGCATCTGTTTCTACTATTTTGAAGGCATCGGGATCAGCAATACCTAAACAAGGAAGACTTTTTACTTGACTTTTGACTTGGTGGACTATGGAGGTATGGGCTTCAGTCCATGGGCCTGGGTTTTTCTTAAGGCGATTGTACAAAGGCTTAATTAAAACACGGAGGCCTTTATAAAAATCTGCTACATAATTTAAAGATCCAAGAAATCTTTGTAATTGGGTTTTATCCCGGATTTCATCTGGAAATTTGTCAGCAAATTCAATTGTTCTTGAAATTGGGGTAATCATCCCATTGAAAATCTTATGACCTAAAAATCTAACATTTGTTTGAAACAAATTAATTTTGGTTGGGGATAAAACCAATCCATTCTTTTTAATACAATTTTCAAATTGATATAAGTGTTTCCAGTGCTGGGGAACACTTTCAGAGAACACCAGTATATCATCGATATACACAATGGTGAACTGCGAGAATTGGGAGAGAATATCATTCATGATATTTTGGAACTCACTAGGAGCATTTTTGAGACCAAAGGGCATAACATTCCACTCATAGTGTCCAAAAGGAACATTAAAAGCAGTTTTATACCTATCTTTGGGATGGACCTGGATTTGCCAAAATCCAGATTTCAAATCAAATTTAGAGAAGACACAAGCATTGTGTAATCTCTTCAGAAGATCGCGTTGAGAAGGGATTGGATATCTAATCCATTGAAGGACATTGTTAAGAGGTTTGTAATTGATCACAAGACGAGGGCTACCTCGTTCAAGTTCAGCAGCTTTATTAACATAGAAAGCAGCACAACTCCAAGGAGATTTAGAATCTCTAATGAGTCGTTTTTCTTTTAAAGAATTAATTTCTTGTTTGCAAAATTCCATAAGTTCGCTATTCATCTGAATTGGGCGAGCCTTAGTGGGAATTTTTCTTTCATCAAATCCTGGTTCATAAGGTAATCGAACCACATGCTGAGATCTATACCAAAATGCATTTGGGAGGTTTGAACAAAGTTCATCTTGCAAATGCTTTTGATACTGAATGATTTGTGATTGAAGCTTAGGTTCCTGGATTTGATCAGCAACTCTTTTATATTCAATCTCATGTTTCAGAAAGTTTAACTGCTGGGTTTTGCAGATTAAACGATTTAGAAACTTCTGCTTAGTAACTTGGTTGAGTTCATAAGCTGTTGATGAGAATAAAAATGGAAATTCAAGTTTGGTACCAAGAATGGTAGTTGAAATTCCTTTTTTATCAACTGAAAAAGGAGAGATTGCATTAATAAAAGGAGTACCTAGAATCATTTTTTGTTCCATATTTTTGACAAGAAGAAAATGTTGCTTAATGCAAATATTCTTTTTGCAAATATGGGCATTGGTTAATTTAAAAGAAATTTGGAGTTTTGAATTATCTGTAGTATATAGACTTTGTGAAGTTTGTTGGAAGTATTGCGTAGGCACTACTCCTTCTTGGATGCAATTCATATCAGCGCCTGAGTCTATCAGTGCGATGGCTGATATATTGTTTGATTGTAAATGTTAAGGGTTATAGCCACATACCATTTCTGAATGGTAACCATATGTGGTGTAACCGATTTTTTATTTAAATTACAGAGAAAATCAGCTTGTTTCTGTTTAGAAGAAGAAGGTTGTGTAGAAGAGATAACCGGAGTTACTTCTTCTTCTTTTTCTGTCAAAACAGGAAATTGATTTTCTTGTAACATTTGAATTTGGAGATCAGTTAGATTTTGGTGTTGTTTTAACTGATGAACTTCCTTCTTAAGAGTATTTACTTCATGCTGTAGGTCAGAAAGATTAACAGGGGAAGCATTATGTTTAGTTTGATTAAATCTTTTTATAATTTCACGGTGATCATAAAAGGATGTGATCACATCAGGAGGAGGCTTAGTTTGAGAAATTGAATTTTTAATATGTTGAAGATATTCAGTCTTCATTTGGGGATCATCAATTTTATCAACAAAATCTAACAGTATTTGAGACTGTTTATTTGAGATAACATATTGATTTTTGGTTTTGCAGAGAGATGGCATAAACATGCTCCTGGAATACAATCACAAGATTGTTCTGAAGAATCAGAAGAATCAGAAGAATAATTAAGATTATTCATCTGGAATTCTGGTTCAGAAGAAGAATCAGAGTCTGAGTCTATCAGACAATTAAGAAACATATGTTTAATATTTTTGGGTAAATCAAGGGCTTGGACCTTTTGGGCCGTTCTGCACTGTTTTGCATAATGGCCTGGCTGTCCACACTTAAAGCAGACAGGCTTTGAAGTGGATCCTTTCTTAAAGGGCTTGGACCTATGTGTCCCATGCTTCTTGGGCTTGCTAAGATACTGTTCAAGTGGTTTAGCAGGCTTTGGGCCATAAGGCTTTTTCTTTTAAATTGTCGAGCCGGATTGGTCCGATATTTTTGTTTGGATGTCCAATGGCTTTTTGAGTTTAAATGGGCTGGATAATGAAAATCATCGAACCCATATTGTTGACAGAAATCACCTAATTCTTTAGGTCCAGTAATATGCTGTTTTTTTAATTGTTTCTTTAATTTTAAATCATTACAAATTTGAAGGGCGCATTTATTAATAAATGCAATTAAATCGCCGAATGTTAAGATTTCGTACAGAATTTCACCTCCATGCTGTTCTTGGAGTCTAGTACGAACAGTTTCAGCAAAAATTTCAGGAAGTCCTGAAATAAACTTACGTTTCCAGAATGGATTTGCTGCATCTGTCTGAAGCATAACTCTTTTCATGAAGATATCTTTGTAATATCTAAAGTGACTAAGAGTTGGACATTTATGAGACATGAGCAAATCTTTGGCTTTACCTTGATATTCATTAGGATTTCCTAAGAAATGCCTAAGAATACTTTGAATTAAGGTAGGCACACTGTCAGGAACGAAAGTTTCTTGACCAAGCTCATTTTCAATTTTAATTGGGTTTCCATCGGGACCAATTTTCCTAGCAAATAGGATTTCAGTTTTTTCTGAAGGAGTGAGATAATTATCCCACCATCCTTTGATTAAGCCGGAGAATCCTTGAATAATGATGGATGCAATGGTGTGGTCATCTTTGCCTTCTGCTCTGTGAGTAGAAGCCATCATCACCATTTCTTGGGTTAATTCAAGAATTGCATCTTCACTAATGCCATCAATATTCCAAATATATAATTCTTTTGTTGAAAAAGAACCAAAAGTCTGAAGATTTCGTTCTTCAAACTGCATATCTGGAAATGAAGGTCTAGGATAAAAATTCCTAGATACAGGCATAGGATTTTTCCATTTTGGATGCTTTGATGCTGTCTTTGCATGCCTAATAGGATTCGCCTGATAAGGAATGTAATTAAGCCTATCCAATTCAGACATTGGATCAAAATCATTACTTATGTCTGAATCACAGTCAGTCATGGCTGGATGAGACAGAGTGTTGATTTTAATCTTGAATCCATCTTTAGAGCATCAAGTTTGGCATCAATTTCTTTTAATAAATTTGTTTTAGAAGAAAATGTATTTGGCGCCAAAGGTTCAGGAATTTGAAAGAAGACATTTTGCTTCTTTAGTTCCTGTTCTTTGCTTACTTTTTCTTCTAATTGCTTCTTTCTTAATTCATTAGTTACAAGTTGATCTTGAACTAATTTTTCACCGAGCTCAGACAGAAGTAGATTTGTATAATTATTCTGCTGGATCAGAGTATTAACATAATCTTCTGTTGGGTGAGAAAAAGGTGAAGCAATATATTGATTGTCAGAGACTTTGAATTGAAGATCTACCATGGGAGGTAGAACTGATCTAACTGTTTTCTTTTCTGGATGATTAGTCCAGATTTTTGGAGTAACGTTTAGGACATGAATTTGAGGAATATAAATATTATAATACCAGTCTAAGAATGGTATATTTTCTTTAAGTTCCTCACAACATGTATAGAAAGGTTTATTCAGTTCTTTGCGTTCAGATTCAGTAGTCTGTGCAATGAACTTTTCTCTTCTTTCATCATTTTCTAGAGATAAGAAATCTCTTTTAATTTTTTCTTTATCTAATTTAAAAATTTTAGATATAGCTTGAACCCTAGGAATTCTGAATTCCATTTCAGATTGAGTAGGGGATTGATTTGCTTCAGAAGTTTCAGGGACTTCTTCTTGATTATAAACAGGTTGAGGAATTTGAGGATAATTAGGGTTAGTCCTAATATTCCTTAATTGAAGGTGAGGAATCACTTCAGGAGTTGGAGTCCTTGAAGGAATTCTGGTCGGAGCAGTTCTGAATGAAGATTCAGATCTTCTTCCAGAATCAAACTTAGAAGGATCAAAAGTGGTACTTCTGACATCATTGAATCTCAGTTCAACAGATCCATCTGGGAAAGAAAGGATTCTGTCGATCTCACTTGGAGGAAGCTTCTTGGGGTTTGAAACTCCTTCAATGATCCATGATTCAGGAAGGGTAACCTGATCCCATTTTATAGTTCTAGGGACAATCACATTAGTCTTTTGGTCATTGACCTCAAAGAGAGTGGTATGCCCTCTATCATCTTTATCATCAATTTGTATGGCACGAGGCCTTAATTGGGTTTTCATTGCTTTATAGGTAATTTTATAAATTAAAGCAAATGGTTCAGAACCTTCAGCCATATCAAAGCCAGAGGTCTGAATATTGAGAGTGAGTGTCTCGAAGATATGAGGATCACAAAGAGACACAGAGAAGTCAGGGTAACAGTTGAAATAAACTGGACCCATTGAAAGTGAGGATTCTGCAATTCCAAGCAGAGAATCACTAAATTTATTGTGTCTACAGTCGCGAAGAGCAACTAAGGCACAGGTGTCAAGTCCTAACCTAGTTAAAGGTTTTAGGGCTATTTGGATTAATCCCAAGTGGATATATTTGTATTTTTCTTTAATTAAAGACTGGATTGTTTGATAATTAAGTAATTGTTTTGAATCTAAAGATTTGTTTATCGGTATCGTTTGTTCAACAATACTGATTAAATCTTCAGTTTTTTGAGAAAATATGGATTTAGAAATTTCATAAATTTCCTTTTGGGGGATTACTGGTATAGACCAGTTTTGTAAATCTTGTTCAACTTCAGAAATTCTACCTTCCATTTTGGTTGGTAAACTGTTTGACCTAGAACTAGAAGTTCTGGAAAATTTTGAAAACAAAGACATCTTTTCAAATTGCTTAGGGATTGGGAGGAACACTGTACTCGGACCACCTACAGCTGGAACACCTAAGTGGGACCACCTAACCTAGATCACACTCTGCGCACACCATGGATATTACACTGGATAGCTTCATTAAAAATACAAAGTGTTTACAAACCACTTAGCTTTTCATGTGAAGGGCTTAAGTCCTTAGAAGGCCCAAACAATGAGCTTTTATTTTTGCTATGTTTAGGCTCACCCAGCAGATGAAAGCTGCTTGA
The DNA here is from genome assembly GCA_003290165.1 of Berberis thunbergii. Lineage (NCBI taxonomy): Eukaryota > Viridiplantae > Streptophyta > Magnoliopsida > Ranunculales > Berberidaceae > Berberis > Berberis thunbergii. Next base: position 70,979 of record QNQO01002603.1, on the reverse strand, counting down.
AAAGTCAACAATTTCGGAGGTGCTTTCAGAATCCGAAATATGGGCATACAAAATCTAGCACAACCACAATTCAAATGCAGTTATAAATTGCTTCCCAAAGTTTCATGTGAGAGAGGTTTGTAGACAAAGCCTACTTTACACGACTCTATTGTTAGACCAAACACATTATCAGAACCAGGGGTAGACACGCTTTATGTGCGCATATATTCAATACTTTTTCATTTTAAAAACTATGTATAGTTTATAAATAATTAAAAAAATTTAAATAAATTATTATATTAAAAGCTTTAAGTATAATCAATGTTTAGGGGTACTGTTTAGATTGTAAAAATATGAAATGTGAATGGCAAAATAAAAATTTTAAAAACTTATTTGTAAGCACATTTTTTTTATAATTTATAGATAATTGGGGGGACTTGAAATAAATTATGTTAGGGGCTTAGATATAATACATCAATATTTAAAGAGGGGCCGATTGAGATTGTAAAAAATATGTAATGTGGAAGGCAAAATGGGAAAATCGAAAAGTTAGATGTAAGTGCCTATTTTTAATTTATAGATAATTGGATGACTTCAAATAAATTATGTTAGAGACTTATATATAATTAATGAATATTGAGAAAAGTTGTGTTTGATTATAAATAATATGAATATGGTAAGGCAAAAGTGTAAAAAATATAATAGTGTTTTTTGTTTAATGACGCAAACACCCATTGTCACTTTAACACATTTTGATTTGTTTTTGTAAATATCATAAAGTTGAGAGGGCATTGTCGAACCCCAAAAGTTAGGTTGAAGACAAATATGTAATAATGTTTTTCAAATAAAAGACAAATACACTGCTGACACTGTTTATTGGTATGCTGGTTTCATATATAATTATTAAGAATGAGAGGGCAAAATGGAAAAAAAAATTTGATTTGAAGATTTACACTTTTCACTATTCATTTGGGAAAGGAAAGTTATAAAGTCCAAATATTGATATACTAAGACTTACAATGTAGTTGGAGAAATGCCCTTATTGTGGAATGACATCTCCCTAAATTTCTCCCATAGTAGATTATGTGGCCAAGACATACCTTCAACTTGGAATAATCTCTATATAACTTGTGTTGTTTGACGGATGGTATCATTAGGTCATGAGTTCGAATTCAGTCGGCGACATGTTTATCAATTTATGGTGTGTTGACCTGGTCTTTGATAGGTTATGGGATCCTAAAAACCCAACTCACATTCCAAAAAAAAAAAAAAAACTAAACCTACTAAATGTGATTTAAAAAAAAACTTAGAATATAATTAAGCCTATCTTATTAACTAATGAAAATGTTGCATTATATTCATACCTTAAAAAAATAATCAATTTTACAGTAGTCATCAACTACTAATGGCAAATTGTTCTATTGAAAACCGTGAACTCGAGAAGCCCACTGCTTTAGTTGAAATTAATCTCAGCCTATCAGTGGTGACCATTTTAAATAGTTTCAAGCAACAGACCATATAAATCATGTACTGAACACAACATCACCCTAATCATTTAACCAAAAATACTCCCGTGTCTCATCGTTACTTATTTTATAATGCTCTTTTGTTGCAAAATGGGATTTGCCACAGTATTTCTCTCTCAAATGTGTTTTTTTTTTTTAAAGGCCAAACATGAAGATGTTTATTAAAGATAGGAAAGTGAACAAAATACAAAGGAAATCATTTCTATATCAAGGAATGCCAAGACACTATGAATGTGTCAAAAACTAAATCCCTAAACAAATTACAAGCCAAATCCATCATCCACAACAAATCTCTAATCTCGATAAAGATAAAGTGCTATGATCTGTTGAGCCCTTTCAAAAATCCTCACTTAGATTGCCTAAGTTGGCGACTTCCTCTAGCTCCCATGTTAGGGGTCTTCAAAAGAAAAGATCCCAAGAATTTCCATTAAACCAAAAATCGCTCACACTCCCATGTTGTTAATGATAAACAACATTAGAAACAAATCATTCAGAGGTTGGTTACTACACCAAAAATCATGCTAGAAAGATATGAGATCACCATTGCCACATTGAAGAGAGGTGTGGGGGTAGAAAACACTTGGGCATCGAGAAATGAACTTTCACAAAGAGCATCCATAGGGAGTGTACTTAGTTCTCTCATCCCAATCTCATCTATTGTGCCCATATTTATTAATAATGAGAGATCTAAATAAATTTTCATCTTTTTTCTGCAAATCGCCAAAGCTACTTGGAAAGTAATGCAAAATTGAATGTGAACACTTGGCGAATGCCAAAACCACCTCGAGATTTGGGACAACAAGTTTTCTCCCAGCCCACTAAATGCATTTTTCTAGAGTTTTGAATGGAACCCTAAAAGAAGTCGCGCATGATCTGTTCCATCTTGACTGCTATGGAAGAGAGAACCTTGATAAGAGACAAAATGAACACAGGGATAGAAGCTAATGTTGATTGGACAAGAACTTATCTGCCTACTTTAGAGAAGAATTTACGTTTTCAAGACGCTAGTTTCGATCGTCTCATCCTACACAACTTTACTTTTAAAACTAGCACCTAAAGGCGTGCCCAAGTACTTAACTGGAAGCTGACCCGCTGAACAACCAAATAAACCATCAAACTGCTGCAGATGAGGGACTTCTCCAATAGGCAACACCACTGATTTGTGAAAGTTGATTTTCAGACCTGAAATAACTTTGAACCAAAGCATAATTCTTGTAAGAGCAAGAACTTGAGTAGCATAGGCATCACAAAAAAGGATAGTATCATCCGCATACTGAAGAATAGAAACAGGAGGACTACCCTCTGCGATAGAAAACCTTCTCATTAGGCCATCATCAACCGCTTTAAGAATCATTTGGGTTAGACTTTTTGCTGCTAAAGTGAAGAGAATATGAGACAAATGATCGCCTTTAGAGCTATTGAAAAATCCGTGCAACTGACCATTAATCTTCAGAGATAAATTAGTTGTAGTTTTGCAAGTGTGAAGCCAATGAATCCATTTGGAGTCAAACCCCATGCGAGCCATTACCAAATCCAAGTATTTTCAAGAGACATTGTCAAAGGCTTTAGAAAAATCTAATTTAATAATGAGCCCTGTAACACCTTGTTTATTTTCAGGAATCAATAATTTCATTGGCAATCAAAGGGCTATCAACCACCTATCTTCCAATGACTGCTGCACTTTGAAAATGAGAAATGACTGAATGAAGAACTTTTTTCAATCTATAAGCCAACACCTTGGCAATGATCTTATAGACCCCATTCAAAATATTGAGAGGTCTGAAATCCTTGACTGTCCGCATTCCCGCACATCTAGGAATAAGCGAGATGATAGTGGTGTTCAACCGCCAATCCAGAAAATTTCTAGAGTTCAAATCTTCAATAACTTTTAGAAAATCAAATTTGATTACTTCCCACATTTTCAAATAGAACACCAAGAGAAACCATCAAGACCTGGAGAAACTTCAGATTTGAGCTCTTCCATTGCCGTTCTAATTTTCATCTTTGAAAAATTCTCTACTAAGGAGGTAGCCATAGGCTGGGAGATAGACTTAAAGGTAATTCCCGAGAAGAAAGGTCGTCACTCCTTTTTATTGAACAACTCCTTGAAATGGGAGATCATGAGTTCTCTGATGCTGATTTCATCCACTACCAACTCCTGACCCATGCTAAGAGCTTCAATAGAGTTAAATAGCCTGCGTCTGTTAGCCAAGTTAAGAAAGAATTTGGATATCTGATTCATATGACAAGCCCAATTAACCCCAAATCTGATTCTCCAAAACTTCTCGTCTCTTTTGATTAATATTGCCCACTCATGATGCATTGATCCAAATTTTACTAACTTCATCATTCAAATGTTACTAACTTCATTTATCAAAATCCATATCTCCTCCGTCCTCTCAGTTTTTTCTGGACATGGAAAAACAAAAAAAAATTGTATGATTGGTTGCACAATGAAAAAATCAAGATAGAATAATAAAAGAAAACAAACCACAGTGACATAATAAATTAAAGCTAAACATATTTCAATTACAAGTTAGTTCCAAAAACACAATTTGGAAATCTAATTAGCCCTTGCAAAGATCACAAAAATAAGCAACTGGATTGCTCTCGAAGCCTTCACGTAAAATCTATACACCAGGTTTGCCCGGTGCCTTCATCAGTTTCTTTGTAGCATTTTGATAACCCGGTAGAAAATGCTCTAAACACCAACCAACAAATGCAAAAATACAGCACGGGCCAGAGCAACAAGGAAACCGAACAGAGACATTGTGGTTGCAACATACGATCTAACAATTGCAATGAAATGTTGTTTTTCTCCTTGGTGAGAATGGTAGAAATTGGTGTGTGATATATATTGGCAAATTTATCGTAATTAACTTGGAGTCTTGGAAAATGTTTAATTTGGTAGAGAGACGGTCATCATCAGTAGGGATTTAAGTAAACTTGTATAGTAAGTTGTTTCAAGCCATAAGGGGCCTAGTGAATATCTCTTGTAATTAACTTGGAATCTTTGGAAAAATTTTAATTGGTAGAGAGAGAAATCAGTAGGAGGGATATAATTAAAGAGTTATTCTAAATGGCGAGGAAATGAGCGAGGGGAGGGAGGTGGTGGGATGGGAATCGTTCACTTATCTCGGAATGCACATGTAAAAATAGATGGCACACATCTCGAGGGAGATGAACGGTCTCCACCCCGCCACCTCCCTCCCCTCGCTCATTTCCTCGCCCACTTCCTCGACATTTAGAATTTCTGATAATTAAATAAGTAGTAATGTGTTTCAATATTTTATTTTAAGGGATCCACTAACTTTTTCATTTTAAACCAATTTTAAATTGCATATCTCACTCGCAGGTTTGGAAAGTCTCTTGAAAAGCAAATGAATAAAATTTTTTAGAGAGTCATCAAGAGTTAACCATACTGAGTTTTGTTCATTTGGAACTAACAAAATAATCTAAAATTTTCATAAAACATTACTTCTGAATTTGCAAAGTTTGATGAACGATAAACTCAATCTCATAGCATATTGCAAAATTTCAACAATTAATCAAAATGTTCAGAAAGCTAAAAGCCACTACCTAGGTAATTAATACATTGGTAGAGTTCTTAAATAGCTAAGTACTTAACAATTTAACAAACCTAACGGACAACTTACTTTTAACACCAACATCTGAAAGCCATGCTAAAAATATATGAATATATTGCAAATTTTGGGATTATTGTGTGTTTTATTTTTTAATCCCTTAACCCCTCCTATCCCAATTATTGAGCCATCACACCTTTGGCTAGTTGAACTTTCAGTTGAAATATTACTTTTTATAGTCTTGGTTATCTTTCTACTGGCAGAGAAGTTTTGCCAGTAAACATCATAAACTTTGTGCATATTCTAGTTGCTGAGAACGATCTACATTTACTGACATAAACTACTATGTACTGTTATGCAGTCAAGTAATTGTAAAATTCATTTTGGGTTCTTAGTATTTCGTTCTTTGGCACATCATCATAAAGCCGTCTCAATGTTTGGCTCTTATTACCCTTTTAGCTAGGTCCATTGGTCTCTGCAACTTGTATAAATAAACGCATATTTGGTCTTTGCAAGTTCAGTATACACTCTGCAACAAGATTTTTTGCATATTTTTTATTCCCTGTTGATTGCGTCCCAACCCAAACCCATTTGAGATGGGACGAGGTCAAGATGAGATCTATCCCGTCCTCATCCCAAGCAACTAGGGATGAACTTCATTCCGTCTCATGCCCACCCCTAAGAACAACAAGAAGCAATCAAGAATCGAGATTAAGGCTTTCACATAGAGATACATTTTGCAGCTCATGCAATGGAATGACCGCATAAAGTTAATTATAGTGCTCACGTTGTTCCTATGCAATTAAATTAGACTTGTTATTTTCAAAATAAGCAAGACGTCAGGGGTTATTTTGCATTCATATTTTTAAAAAGTAACTATATCTAGAACCCGTGCATGGCATTCTTTTGAATTCATATTAAAAAATCCTCCCATAAATCACATTATTTAGCAATAAATTTATCAAAGGTATAACAAAAAATATTTTCATAAATCACAAATTTTTTAATAAAATTTTATCAAAATTATTGATGACATATTTCATTTAATGACTCAAAGAATATGCAATGTAATAGATATAATATAGAATGTCGTGTTCTAAAACAATATTGGCATTAACAAAAATAACAATTTTTACGTCCATTACTCCATAGGTACTTTGATTTAAAATTCAGATATAAGCGTCTTTACTTGAACAATAGCATTCATTTTTTTATTACCCTCTCTATGACTGAAGTATTTTTCATTGATAAATTGTTAGTTAAATTTTTTTTTTTTTTGCTGTTAAAGAGCTTACTTTTTTTTTTCAGTGTTTTAAAAATCGCTAGGCGCTGAGCAGGCGACGAGCAGGTGCTTAGCGCCCAGGGACCTAGGCGGTCTTAGATTTTTATTATAACTTTGATAATTTACAAAATTTAAGCATAATACCTTATCAATTACATCCAATTTAATTCCAATATACATATGCAAAATTTAAAAACATGAAAAATTAACAATCATGAATAAAATTTATTAAAACTCAAATGATTGAAGTTGGTGATGATGGGTACTTTATATAAAATTGAATTTGTGGACAAATATCCAAACCTACTCTTTTATTTTTCTTCAAATTGCATGAATAACCTCAGTCATGTTTGATAAAATCTACATTAGTAAAATTGGTATCAGCAGATCCTTTGAGAATTCCATTAAGTAATCATCATTTGCTACATTTAGACATATACTGAATAAAAAATAATTAAATAGTTTATTTCTAAAAAAGAGGAAAGAAAAATAAAATAAGAACACAATCGGCCTTATTAAAAATAAAAAAAATAAAAATCATCCAGACCGCCTAGGCCGCCCAGACTGTCCAGAACCGTCCAACCATTAATCTGAGCGATTTTCCACCTTCAACCTAGGCCGATTTTTAGTACACTGCTTTTTATTAGCTTGACCAAACAAAACTATCAGTGTCTTATGTAACATTTGTGTTCTACTTTTATTAATTTTTTTTTCTATGCTTACTTTTATTCAGTGTGACAACAAGTATCAAGACGTATACTTAGTTTGTTGGTGTTGGTACAAAAAAATGCAAAGAGCAAACACCAACGTATATCCAATTATCAAAAAATAAGTCCACTACAAGAAATATGGTTTTTCTAGACAAAATGTTTCTCTGGGAAAAACCAAAATTTTGTTGCAAAATATTTTTACCAATGAAATTTTTTTGTTGTGAAGTTCTTTGTTATATCACTCTTGTTAAATGTTTTTACCTAAAAATTTAATTTATTCGTTGTTAAAATAATATTTACAGCAATGGATATTCTCGTAGGCAATAGTAACAATTACCAACGAATTTTGTTGGAAAAAGTCAAGTCCATTTATCAAGGAATTATTTTGTTGAATTATAAAATAACATACAATCATACTAAAACGTATTTGCCAACAAAATGTTGGTTGCGGAAAATAAATTTTTTCATGGAAATATTTTCGTTGGTCATAGATATACTAAAAAATATATATTGGTGTCACCTCGGCTCATGTACACCCTAATTTGGTACCACCAAGTGGTAACAAAATCTTTTATCACCCATCATTGTTATCCTAGTAGATGATACTTGATGGTATATGTTACATATCTTAAACTACTAAAAGTCTAGGCACATATCGGACCTGACAACTTTGTTACAGTTTTGCCCGTTTAGTTGTTTGAATATGTAGTGTTAAATATAACTTCTAAACTATTAGATCAAATTAACATTGATTTAGAACGAAAAATCACTACTGACAATGTGATATTGATTAATAAAATATATTTTGTTTATAACTATAAATAGGGTACAAATACTTTAATAGGTAAAGTATTTTACAATTTTAAGCAAAAAAAAAAACAATTTACACAAATAATATTATAATTATCAACAAAATGAAATAATATTATATTTCATATTATCATTAAAATTGATTGTATTGTTATCAAAATAAAATTTAATTGCTATATAAAGAGGAAAGTAAGCATTAATGAGAAAAAGATTTTAGAAAAACTAATCCATCTTTTGTAGTGAAACAAATCGTTACAAGTATACAATTTGATGCATCCAAAAGTTGTCCTCTCGTGAGTTTGACCTACAAAACAAATGTAAGACTGTCAATGACCACTTTTTTTGTGGCCGAAGGCACTCTGATGTTTAAGTCAATAACTCTGTTGGAAGAACGAAGTAAATTTGGAAAAAACTTAGTTAATGTTTCATAGTGTAGATAGGATAGTCGAATCAACCTCTCTTCGAATCGAGTTAAGAGCCAATTTAGTCATTTTTCTTTACCTTAAATAATGAGTGAATTGATGACTGCATTCAGTTGTGTGCGTGACTTAAGCTCGGTTGGCACAATGAAGGGGGACGTTTATTGTAACAGTCTCCTCATTCATTGAGGTGAGAGCGATTCCCTCCATCTCCTTCGTAATGATCCATCAATGTTTATGATGACTTAAGCCTTTGTAACGGCTCTTCAGTATTTATGGTGATTTGAGTGACGATTTCATGTATCATCACAATCATTAACAACAAAACATTATTTCATTTGGTAAAATGTTGTTAAAAATTATTGGATTTTAAAACAATATAAAATCATTGCTGATAGTATAACAATTTTCAATATGATATTTGTTATGGCAAAGAAGTCAGAGAGCTTTAACTAGAAATAAATTTCCTTAGAAAAATGATCCAACGTTAGCAACAAAATGTTGTTACCATTTATGTAATAATTACCTAGAAAATTTGGTTTCGTTATTGAAAAGAGACAAAAATGTGTTATGGTGTCTTTAAGAAGGAAAAATATTTCTCATTAATATTAACCTTATTTACAATGAAAAAGTTCATTGTCAATGATGTCACAATTACCACCAAACAAATATTTCATGGATAGAAAAACTATTTTGTTGTCAAATCATATTAATGGACGAAGTTCACACATTGACTTTGAGAAACTAGGTGAAATTGGAACTTGATTTTGAGATGCCTCTACATTTTCTAATTCAGTAGCAGAAAGCATTACAAAAAAAATATTAATAGCTACAAATACTAGAGACGGTAGTATGATTCTGTCTCTAATTATAAGATTTGAGACAACAAAATATTGTAACTAATGCTTTTGGTAGTTGCTTAAGACCATAATCATAAAAATGTGACAGTGACGGGAAAATTGTAGCTTAATTTACAATAAACCGTAGCTAATTCAAATAGTTGGGACTACATCTTAGCTGCCGCTAAATTTTTTATTATTTCAATGTAAGGACAACTTTTACCGTATCTAATCAGTGACAGTGGGAGGGCTTGGCACAAATAAAAACTCAGTGCTACGTTACATGTCATCTCTACTTAGGCGGGATTTTAAAACACCCAAATATTTGAGATAGCGTGTGATTCTCCCCCTCCTCTTGAAACCTAAAAACACAACTCAGTCGAACCTCCTCCTCTCTCCCTTTGCTACTCGCCTCTCCCTCGCTGCTCGCCTATCTAATCGCTCACTCAGCTCACTTCTCTCGCTTTCTTTGTTGGATTTGATTCCTAGGGTTGAGGTTTCCTCTTATGTAATCCAGCACAACTGCTTTCGCTAAGATGTTTATTCGTCTTGGCGCAGGTTAGCATCTCGAGCTAGTTCTCCTATAGAGGTACGAGCATCAGGTACAAGGACAACCGTTCGATTCGTCTCATGGCGTGGTCTTTCTTCGCCATTGGATCCGAATTAGGGTTTTGCAATGAGGGATTATGAAGAAAAAATGGAGATTTGATTTGTAGGAGAGAATGTGAAGTCGGTATGATATGCAGATCCAGGAAGAGATATATCAAGTGAGAGATCCATTGACCAATTAACAAAGCTCTCATTTTCTTCTCGCCCTTTCTTCCTCCTTTCGCTCGACTGCCTTCTCTTCACATAGCCAGCCACAGGTCCATCTCACAACCACCAACAGATCCATCACGCCACCTTAGATACCCAAGGATCAAAACCCTCACAGTCAAATCTCTCCGCGAGGTACTCTCTTCTCTCTTTAATCTCAATTTCAGTAATTTTGGCCCAATTTTGATAATTGGGGGTTGGATTGTTCAATTCAAATCAATGAGATCCACGGTTACCTGTAGATCTTGTAATTGATCATTCAGTTCAGGTTGACAGCAAGATCATAAAATGCAGTGAAGTCGAATATGGAGATTGAATTCCAAATAAACAAGGAGAGCTTTGGTTTTCTTAAGTGGGGATTCAATGTTTTTCATAACATGCTCGTTGTTCCTTCGGGCTATGGTATTGTTCACTAGGTAAAAAATTGGATATTTGGATAGTTGCCTTTTTTTTTAACTTGTTCAATCTTTGTATGATGTGGCATTGTGTGAAACATTGATGTTGTCTAGATGTTTCTAATTTTTTTCATTTCATCGTAATCAATTCTTAATGACAAATTTTTAGGTTAATTTGTAATACCTTGCTGGGTTGTTTTCAACAAAGATGGCATGCTCTACCCTGATAGTGTTGTAGGAAATGACTCACATACAACTATGATCGATAGGTTGAGAGTTGCTGGATGGGGAGTTGGAGGAAATGAGGCAGAGGCAGAGGCATCTATGCTTGGGCAGGTAATGTGTGCTATATAACTGATAATTTTGTCATTTGTTTACTGACCGGCTTCTAGTAACATGTAGTTTATGTTTCTATTTGTAAATTGGGGTTACACTGATTGCTTGTATAGTTTCATGTACATGAGGGTAGTTGTTGATGTACAAGCTAAATTAAAAGTTTCAATCCTTGCATACGTTCGAGGCTAGTGAAGTTTTTATTATCTCTCCCTAAAAATCTTGTTTTTTAACAGCCTATGAGCATGGTGTTACCTTGTGTTGTGGGATTCAAGTTTTTTGGTAAATTACGAAATGGCGCAACAACAACTAATTTGGTTCTAACCGTGACCCAAATGTTGAGAAACCATGGCATTGTTGGAAAATTTGTCGAATTCCATGGTAATTTTGTTGTGCATGTGGCTTCATGTAATATCTTTCGTCAATGTTTCAGTATTCAGTCTGCTCTCAATCTTCTTTTGTATCTAAACTTGCTTCCTTCACATATAGATGAGGGCATGGATGGATTATCCATCTTATTTCTAGCTAAGTCACTGGCCTACTAAATCTCTTCGTATTTGGTGATGGATAATAGGGAAAATAAAACCATTTGGTTGAATATCTTCAATTGTTTACAATAAAACCTTTAGCAGAACTATCGCTTTAGTTTGGTGTTATTACTTTCTTACAGGGATTCATCTTTTTTTATAAGTAAAAAAAAAAGACAGTTAAACATGGTGGAATTAGTTGAAATGACAGTTAAGGCAAAAAAACTCCAGTTCATCCGGTAGATCCATATATCTCGTTGGTGAATCAGTTGGAGGATGTCTTGCATTGGCAGTAGCAGTTCACTATCCTGACATTGATATTATGTTATTATTGTTAAATCCAAGTGAAGTTTCATTTATTTGTTGACTAGGGAAGGCTGCGCGGCTAACGTTGATCCCGCCGCCAGGTGTCACGGGCTTTCTTTTCTCAAGTACTTCCCGTGCGACACTAACAAATTTTGCCATGACTTATCAAATAAAGCTAGTCAGCCTTGCCATGAAAGACTTACTTATACTATGGAAAGCTAAGCAAGCAAAGAATACACAAAAGAGCTTAAGAGAACTAGAACTTGTATTGTTTGAATTCTCTGAGGTGATTACAACAAATGAGGCCTTAGCCTATTTATACAACTCCACCTCCTCAATGGACAATGGTGATCAATTTGATCTAACGGTCTAAGGACTAGAATCCTATAAAACTCTATGAAATTTTATGAAAGGTTCTAGAGAACTCTCTAAAACAATGTGGAATACTCTACATTATTTACACTTGCTAACCTCACTTGGTTAGGCAAAAATATAGTTGTGATAATCTCCCCCACCTAATTAGGCGACGTCCTCGTTGCCTTCAAATCCTCGTACGCTTGGATTTGCTCATTGAATATTTACAAATGTTGGATTGGCTCCCAGCTAGCTTCACTTTCTGACAATCCCTTCCACTTGACGAGTAGCTCATGTGTGGGAGGTTGGTTGGAATGGCGCACCACACGATCTGACAAAAAAGTCTCTACTTCCTTGTCATGTTGGATCCTCATGCCCATTGGTGCTCTTTGTGAAACTCCTATGCTTATACGACTTCAATAGGCTCACATGGAAGACTGAATGGAACTTAATCCTCGGCGGCAACTCGACCTTGTATGCTTGCTTTCCCACTTTCTTGACTATGGGGAAAGGACCCTCATATCTCCTGATAAGGCCATGATGTAGTCCTGAAAGTCTGGCATGAGCATGCATCTTGACAAGCACAAGGTCTCCAACCTGAAACTCTCGAGGCTGTCTCTTTTTGTCGGCCTACTTCTTCATCCTCTTGGATGCCTTCTCCAGGTAAGCTCGAGCCTCATCAGCTTGATCATTCCATCCTTTGGCAAACTTATAGATTGATGGACTCACTCCAGTGTAGCTAGTGGCAATAGAACTCGGAGTCATAGGTTGTTGTCCCATGACAATCTCAAATGGGCTACAACCCGTCTCTTCACTCTTTTCCAAGTTGAAAGAGAATTGGACAACATCCAACAACTTAGCCCAATCTCGCTGGTTGGAACTTACATAGTGCCTAAGTTATAACTCCAGCAGGGCATCCATCCTTTCTGTTTGACCATCCGTTTGAGGATGAAAGCTAGTAGAAAAATTATGGTCGGTACCCAAAAACTTGAACAACTCAGTCCAAAATTTCCCTGTGAATCGAGTATCCCGATAACTGATAATAGATTTGGGCACACCCCAATACTTCATCACATGTTTGAGGAATAAATGTGCGGCTTGCTCGGCTGTGCACTCCTTGGGTGTGGGAATGAAGGTGGCATACTTAGAAAATCTGTCTACGACCACAAGTATCCAATTGCAGCCTTCCGATGCGGGCAAACCAACTATAAAATCCAAGGAAACACTTTCTCAAGGTTTCCCTGGGATGGGGAGAGGTTCAAGTAAGCCGACAGGTGACTGTTGCTCCACCTTGTCTTGCTGGCATACAAGACAAGTATTTACATATGTTTCGATATCATCCCTCATATGTGGCCAATAATGGAAATCTTCCACAATAGCAAGAGTCTGATGTATACCTGGATGTCCCGCCCACTTGCTATCATGGAATTCTTTCAAGACTTCCTTAGGTTGTCATGAGGTGGAACATAGATTCGCCTTCCCTTAGAGTATATCAAGCCGTCCTCCACCCAAAATCGTCTTGTCTTCCCATCTTTGACAAGAGATATGGTGGTTTGAGCCATGAAATCATGTGCCAATCCTTCCTTTATGTGTCCTTTCAAGTTGCTTTGAGGTTGACTTATGTCAGCAAGTTCTCTTTTTCTACTCAAAGCATCCGCAACAAGATTAGCCTTGCTAGGCTTGTACTCCAAAGTGTAATCGAACTCTGCCAAGAAATCTTGCAATCTAGCTTGTTTTGGTGTGAGTTTCTTCTATGTCTAGAAGTACCTAGTGGAAACATTGTCGATTTTGACCACAAATTTGCTCCCAAGCAAGTAATGACGCCATGTTTGCAAGCAATGCACAACCTCAGTCATTTCCTTCTCTTGCACTGTGTACCGCCTCTCAGTATCATTGAGCTTCCTACTTTCAAAGTCAACAGGATGTCCTTCTTGCATCAATACTCCACCAATAACAAAATTGGAAGCATCCATTTGTACCTCAAAAGACATAAAATGGTTGGGAAGTGCCAACATTGGTTCCTCCACAATTTCCTTATTCAATCCTTCAAAAGCTTGTTGGCATTTTGAACTCCAATCCCAACTTCGTCCATTCTTGAGCAAGTTCGTCAATGGAGAGACTATGAAAGAGTAGCCTTTGATGAACCTTCTATAATAGTTCACTAAGCCAAGGAAATGTCTGAACTTGGTGACTTTGGTCGGTGGTTCCCATTCTTGGATGGCTTGTGATATACACGTAATTATTACAAATTATATCCCTTAATTTATATATGTTAGTGCTTCAATTAATATATTTTATTCTAATTATTTCATTTTTTATGTTTTTGTAGGAATCTGCGCGTGAACGATAAATCGCATTAAGGCGACAATTTGAGGAAATGATTAATTTGTTGATTCTAGCGGTGGTGTAAAATAGCGGTTCACATATCTAGACCTAATCCAAATAAGCCTAGGTGCACTTACTTTAATCAAGCCCAAGCTCAGAAAGCTAGAAACCTAAGCCCAGCCTAACAAGGAAATAGGGGAACCCTATTTAGGTTTATCTCTTCCCTTCTCTTGGGGGTCTGCTCTTCCACGTTTTCTGCTCCTTCTCTCTTTTCCAGCCGCCATCACCACTTCCATCGGGGCAGAGACAAAGATCTCTCTCCACTAACCACCCACCTTCAGCACCATCTCGCCACCGTCCAAGCCACCGTCGTCCCTATTTCCTAGACGCACCCTGTTCCGGTCTTTCCTTCACCTCGCCACCGTCCAACATCCTTCATCACGAACAAAGCTCGCATGCCACCATTGCAAGCAGTAGAAACAGGGAACACCTCCCGTTTTCGCCTTTGGTCTCTCTCCCTGTTCCATCTCGCTCCACCACCACCGCGATAGAGTCGCCTATCTCTTTCAGAGCCAGCACCACCGCGACAGAGTCGCCACCACTTCGCGAGACAGAGCTTGCAAGCAGAAACAGGGAGCCCTTGTTCCTCGTCCTCCTTCGTGTTTTTGTTGTTATTTCACTGTTTCCTCACCCTCTTTCTGTCTTCTTGCAGGTACCGGAGCTAGGTCAGAGGTGAGGAAGCTCATGAGGAGCGGAGAACAGCGGCAGAGCGGGCGCTGTCGCGCTGGGAACGAAGACGCAAGAGAGTTGCGGAATTCGGCGGGAGAAAACTATTTTCTATTGACACCCCCGGTTCTGCTGAGTACCACCACAGTGCAGCTGCTGAGATTTCTCGGGACTTGCGATTTTCTCGGGATTCATGCGCGTACAGGAAGTGATGGATTCCACCTTCACTGATGCTGTGACCACCACCACCACCATGAGTCACTAAACCCCACGCAAGGTGAAGAGGTGAACTCCTAGATGTAACGCATTAAATTAGTATTTGATTCGCTTTAAGTTTTCACGACGAATAATGATGTTTAATGATTCTCACTTTTATTTAATATAGAAATTTATGTTATTTCAGTGACAAGGATATCATAGATTTCTTCGTAGATTTTTATTATTCCGGTGATTATCTTTTCTTCTCTATATAAGCTTAGTCACGCTTTTCTTATGTGTGGAATGTTTAAGAATTAATTTATTCTGATAGGTTAGTTATATGTTATCATCATTTATTACGATATTGTTTTCGGTTATATCGTAAGTTTAGGATATCACATATGACAGACCTTTGTGTTTTCTTAGAAGAAGTGAAATGTAAAATTCATTTACATTAGGGTATATTAATGATTAAAAGATCATTTTTTCGATTACGTCGTTTGGGATGTGAAACACGTAGTTGAGTCATCATAGCGAATCAATACTAGTTGGCGCGTGAAGTCTAGGAGGGATTCTTGGAACCTTGTGATTTTTCCAAACTTAATTTTCATTAAATTAAATTCAATTTCGTATTTTAAATTTGTTAGAATTTATTAACTTTAATTTCGCATAGTTTGTCTTCCTTAACCTTATTTTGTAGATCGTTTTTCCTCGTGGGATCGACACCCCATGCTTTACTGCAATTGACCGCGTGTACTGTTTGGGCGTAATCAAATTTTGGCGCCGTTGCCGGGGAACAAGCGTCATTCTAGAAGGAAGGTTTCGGGTATTATCTTTCTTGCTCATTTTTCATTTTATTTTATTTTATTCTATTTTTAGGTTTTAGGTCCAGTTTAATTTTTATTTTTATTTTTATTTATTTCTAAAAAAAATAATTAAAAAAAAACATTGGGGGAGTGAGTTGGATTAGAGACCACTTAGGGAGACTAATTAGGATCCTCAATTTAGAACACCCACAAATTCACATTGAGGCCAAGTTAAGTTCTATTTCAAATTCTAACACCATGAGTAATCACGAAGATGATTATGTTCGGTCGCTAAAGGATTATCTCCACCCCACGCGCACTGCTACTCCATCATGTATCATGTTTGCACCAAGTACACCAAAGCTAGATTTTAAGCCGGGTATGATACAATTATTACCTACTTTTCATAGCATAGAGAGTGAAAATCCTTATGTTCACATTAGGGAATTTGAGGAAGCTGTGGCCACTTTCCACAACAAAGTTGAGGCTGTAGACACGGTTAGACTAAGGTTCTTTCCTTTTTCCCTTAAGGAAAAAGCGAAGAGTTGGCTATACTCTTTGCGACCACGGTCTATAGGTTCGTGGGAGGAGATGACCCAAGCATTTTTTAATAAATACTTTCCTCACCACAAAACCAACGGTCTAAAGAGACAGATTTCTACCTTCACCCAAAAGAATAGCGACATATTATATCAAGTATGAGAGAGGTTCATGGATCTCTTGAATACATGCCCACACCATGGGTATGAGAGTTGGCGCTTAGTCAGTTATTTTTATGAGGGGCTCACCAGTAGAGAACGTCAGTTCGTTGAGATGATGTGTAATGGAGAGTTTTTGCAAAAAGACCCTGACGAGGCCATTGAGTACCTGAATGACTTAGCTGAAAAGGCCCACACTTGGACTGGTCCAAGTGCTACTGAGAGCACGGATAGAACACGCCCAGTTGGAGTTTACCAACTTAGGGAAGAGGATAGCCTTAAAGCTCAACTTGATAGAGTAACTAGGGAGTTAGCGACACTTAAGACCAAGGATGGTAAGCCCACACTTACTGTTGCCAGAGTTGAGCTACAGGACGCCTGTTTTATATGCGGGGCCAATTTCCGTCACAGCCTCAAGCAAATCCAAAGGGCCAACTTATGGCACAAACCTCTACTTCAGACTCTCAGAATGTCAAAAAGGTTAATGCCATCGCTACTCGGAGTGGTAAGATTTTAGATGGGTCAAGCTCGTCCACAACTATAAGCACCTCCCCAAGTGCAAAGGAAAGCATCCCTGAGGATGAGCCCAACAAGAACATTCCAGTATCAGTTCCTTTTCCTCAAGCACTAAGACCTACTGGAAAGAAATCGGAAATGCCTGGTGAGATTCTAGAACACTTGAAACAGGTTAAAATTAACTTACCTTTGCTGCATGTGATTAAACAGGTACCAACTTATGCGAGGATCATCAAGGATCTATGCACTATCAAGAGAAAACATCATGTCAAACAGATTGCCTACTTGATAGAACAGGTATGTGCGGTGATTGAGCAGATGACACAACCCAAGTACAAAGATCCAGGGTGTCCTACAATCACCTGCCAGATTGGGACTCATGAGTTCGGCCAAGCCTTGTTGGATTTAGGGGCAAGTGTAAATCTGATGCCATATTCTATTTACTTGCAATTGGGTCTAGGAGAGATTAAACCCACATCCGTGGTACTACAATTGGCTGATAGATCGGTTAAGAAGCCAAGAGGAATAGTCGAGGATGTCTTGCTTCAGATTGATAAGTTTTACTATCCCGTCGACTTTCTTATTTTAGATACTCATTTTGTGGTTAATATGGAGTCTACAGTTCCGATTATTTTAGGTAGACCTTTTCTTGCCACAGCTAACGCTCTTATCAATTGCAGGAACGGTCTAATGAAGCTGTCTTTTGGGAACATGACTCTGGAGGTCAACATATTCAATATTAGCAAGCAACCACGTGATGATGATGAATGTCATCATACCTACATGATAGACACGCTGATATCAGAGGACGCGCTCCTGAGCGCAGATTCTGAAACCTTAGAGTACCTCCTTTCTATTTCTGATTTTGAGAATTCACTTTATCCTGACAATGCTTTTGATATTGCTGTTGTTTCAGGGTTAAAGGATAAAGGAGGGCGACAATGGCAACCATGCTTTGAGGAGTTGCCAAAGGAAAGACAGAAACCACAACCATCCACAGTGGAAACTCCGAAAGTTGACCTAGCTCCACTGCCCGAGGGACTTAAACATGCATTCCTCGGACCAGGTGATACCTTTCCTGTTATTATTTCTTCCGTGCTTGATAGCTCACAAGAAGAAGAATTGATTAATATGTTACGTGAGCGCAAATCTGCATTAGGTTGGACTATAGTTGACATTAAAGATATTAGCCCCTTAATATGTTCCCATAAGATCCACTTAGAAGAAGGAGCTAACCCCTGTAGAGATCCTCAAAGACGACTTAACCTTACTATGAAAGAGGTGGTGAAAAAGGAAGTTTTAAAATTGTTAGATGCAGACATCATTTATCCCATCTCTAATAGCAAGTGGGTTAGTCCAACTCAAGTAGTTCCCAAGAAATCGGGCATAACTGTCGTGACTAATGATGGGGGGGTGATTGTTCCTACTAAGGTAGTTACAGGGTGGCGCATGTGCATTGATTATAGGAAACTTAATTCTGCCACCCGCAAGGATCACTTCCCACTTCCATTCATAGACCAAATCTTAGAGCGAGTAGCTGGTCATTCTTTCTATTGCTTTCTAGATGGGTATTCAGGATATTATCAGATTGAGATTGCATTAGAGGATCAGGATAAGACTACTTTCACATGTCCTTTTGGTACTCATGCTTTTCGGCGTATGCCATTTGGTTTGTGTAATGCACCGACTACTTTTCAGCGATGCATGATGAGTATTTTTAGTGACATGGTTGAAAAATGTATGGAAGTTTTCATGGATGATTTGACTGTTTTTGGTGATTCCTTTGATTCATGTTTACTTCACTTGAAGGCTGTTTTAAGTAGATGTGAAGAGAAGGGTCTGGTGCTTAATTGGGAAAAATGTCATTTCATGGTTTCCTATGGAATAGTTATGGGACACATAGTTTCTAATAAAGGAATCGAGGTAGATAAAGCTAAAATTGAATTGATTTCTAAACTACCTACACCTAAAAGTGTCAAGGATGTGAGATCCTTTCTAGGGCACGCGGGTTTTTATAGGAGGTTCATACAAAATTTTTCTGCCATATCTAGACCATTAACCAGCCTCCTGGTCAAAGATGTCGTGTTCCAATGGACACAAGAGTGTGAGGACGCCTTCCAAACACTCATTGATAGGCTCACCTCTGCCCCCATCATGCAGCCACCAGATTGGACTTTACCATTTAAGATAATGTGTGATGCAAGCAATCATGTTGTGGGGGCAGTCTTGGGACAACGAAGGGAAGGGAAGCCATTTGTTGTTTACTATGCTAGTCGAACACTTAATGATGCTCAAAAGAATTATTCGACTACTGAAAAAGAGTTGCCAGCTGTAGTTTTTGCTTTAGATAAATTTCGTGCTTATTTGATTGGTACACCTATCACTGTTTTTACTGACCATGCAACTCTTAAGTTCCTTCTTTCTAAAAAGGATGTTAAGGCAAGATTGATTAGGTGGATTTTACTTTTGAAGAAATTTGATCTAACTATAAAGGATAAGAAGGGGGTCGAGAATGTTGTGGCGGATCACTTGTCTCGTTTGGAGTTCAGTGACTGCCAATGGCCCACCCATCCGTGATGACTTCCCTGATGAACACCTATTCG
The DNA here is from genome assembly GCA_003290165.1 of Berberis thunbergii. Lineage (NCBI taxonomy): Eukaryota > Viridiplantae > Streptophyta > Magnoliopsida > Ranunculales > Berberidaceae > Berberis > Berberis thunbergii. The sequence goes on along the minus strand of QNQO01002603.1, from coordinate 51,227 downwards.
TCGTCACTCAAGTACCATGGTATGCACACATTGTTAATTATTTGGTTTCCGGCAAAGTTCCATCATCATGGAGTGCTCAAGATAAGCACAAATTTTTGGTCGAGGTAAGAAATTTTATTGGGATGATCCTTATCTATATAAGTATTGCCCCGACCAAATCATGAGGCGTTGTATCCCTGAAGGTGAGATTGAAAGTGTCTTACATTTTTGTCATAGTGCAGCTTGTGGAGGCCATTTTTCTATGAAAAAGACTGCTACAAATTTTTTACAATCTGGATTATGTTGGCCTACTTTGTTTAAGGACACTAACAATTATTGTCGTTCTTGTGAATGATGTCAGAAGTTGGGTGCATTGTCCCGGAGACACATGATGCCCCTTAACCCCATCCTAGTCATTGAGATATTTGATTGTTGGGGGATTGATTTTATGGGACATTTTCCACCTTCCTTTGGATATTTTTATATTTTGCTTGCAGTGGACTATGTGTCCAAATGGGTTGAGGCTGTGGCGTGCCGACACAATGACAACAATACTGTTGTCAAGTTTATCAAAGAACACATTCTATCCCGTTTCAGTACACCACGAGCCATTATTAGTGATCAGGGGACTCATTTCTGTAATCGCTCTTTTGAAGCTTTGATGCGCAGGTATGGAGTTCATCACAAGGTTGCCAATGCCTATATCCGCAGACAAATGGCCAAGCTGAGTTGGCCAATCGAGAAGTAAAACAAATCTTGGAGAAGATGGTGAATCCTGATAGGAAGGATTGGTCCTTGCGCCTTCCTGATGCACTTTGGGCCTACCGTACCGCTTATAAGACAATTCTCGGGATGTCTCCATATCGACTTATATATGAAAAAGCATGTCATTTACCTGTTGAGTTAGAACATCGCGCTTATTGGGCTGTAAAAAACACTAACTTTGATCTCAATGATGCAGGTATTCAGCGGAAACTTCAGTTGGCTGAAATTGAGGAGTTGTGGAATGATGCCTATGACAATTCTCGAATATACAAGGCAAAGATGAAAACAACTCATGATAAGCAAATTCTGAGGAAACATTTCGAGCCCAACCAACGAGTCTATCTCTATGACTCGCGCCTTCATCTTCATTCTGGCAAGCTAAAATCGAGATGGACGGGCCCATTCATGGTAAAACAAGTTTTTCCCAATGGATCCATAGAAATTGAAGATCCAACAGATGGGAGAGTATTTAGAGTCAATGGGCAACATTTGAAGCACTATGTGGAGCGAGTAGAGGTGTCAGAAGAGATCTCTCTGGTTGCCCCTGTCTACTTGATTTGATGTTCTCTACCCTATCTTTAGTTTAGGTTTTTATTTTTATTTTTATTTTTATTTTATTGTTATTATTATTATTTTTTAGTTTAGTTTAGGTTGTTGCTTTTATGTTTTTCTTTTAGTGTTTCAGGTTATTTTAGGTGTTGCTACTGGAGTCACTTGGAGCTCTTCATCCCATATGTTCCTTTCTCCCGTCGGTATGAATTTCTTATATTTTGGTGACTGTGAGGACATTGTCTATTTGAAATTGGTAAAGCTTCACCATGGTAATATCACTCTAACCCTCATCTTTTCCTTTTCCTTCATTTGTCATGATTATTATTTTATACATTGAGGACAATGTTTGGTTTAGGTTTGGGGGTATGGTTTATTAGATTTTTTTAATGCAATTTTAAAAAATCTTTGAGTTTAAAACGTATTTTACAATTAAAGCGAGTCATTTTTGTGTTCTACTCAATCTCCATTGAATACTTAGATGATTATGGTAATTGTGTAAAATCTTCTTGAAAATGCATTTGAAATCCGAACTCTTGGTGAATAAAAAAAAAGTGAAAAAGGGGTTTTGAGTTTTTTTTAGAGAATATTTTTTGTTGCCTTTAATTTTGAGAAAACACATACTAGCACGTGTCACATAGTTATATTAGTGGAAAACATGATATTTGATATTATCCTTATGCTAGATGTAATTCGTGAGACTTTTCAACTCGACTATTCATGCACTATAAGCTAAGTCAACATGATTTGAAGTTGATCAGTGAGGTATTGAACTAGAAAACCTTAGAATAATAGTGGAGACTTAACCCTTGTGAGTTTTGAGTCATTCTTTATTTCTTGAGGGTTATTAATTACACTCTAATTTTTCTTGAGTCCGCATTATTTCGTTGATGATCTCATTATTCTTGATTTTCTTATTGATTGCTTTAAGAATGACATAAAAATTGAATCTTTACACTAGAACTTCTTGCTTTATTTAGTTGAGATGTCCTAGTACTAACTAGAACTTATGAAGTGATATAGGCATTTCTTTCTTTAAACCATTTTTAGCCTTTTAGCCTACCCAATAATAAATATCCATTTGCAGCCCTTTGAGCCTTTAGATAGCCTTTTCTTTGTTATCCCCATTCTCAATACCTACTCCAATCAAGGAGTAATACCTTTATTATTTTATCCTTACCCAATTTTCTAAGAATGTATACGGTGAGATATATTTATGGAATGGGCAAAAAAAAAATAGATATTTCATGCACCCTCGAAGTAAAAGTGTTGAATTGTATCAATGGGGAAAAACATGTTAAAAAAAATTGCGATTGAAGAAGAAAATAATGAAGAAAAAGTTAATGGTGTACAACATTGATTTGTTCTTCAATGCCCTATGTTTTATTCAAGGGTGTATCCATTCTCAGGAAATCTTTGTATCCTTTTGTCCCTTATTGTTTGCCATAATCCAAGCCCCAATACAACATAGTAAATACCTGATTGATCTTAAGTGAAAGTTAGCTTAATTGATGTGGAGATTGAATATGCAAGAACTATGGTGTTTGATTCAACATTCTCAAAAGTAATCAATATTCCGGTCCATGAGATCATATTCATTTCACTCTTTGAAAATTCTGTTTTTCATGATAATTATATGTGAGACGTTTGCATTTTCCATAGTATATTATTTTCCTCACATATAAACTGAGTGCCCAATCTCTTAGCGACATGAGAGAATTGTAGTCGAAACGTCTTTTCTAAAGGTTATCTTGTCACATCTTTACTATGAGATGAAGAGTTATGTTGATAAGGCTCCTCACACACACACTTCGAGTTGAGAATGATTATGAAATTCATTTAACCTTTAGAAACTATTAAATTATTGTACTCTATTGATATACTTTTGTGACATTATTAGTTTGTTGTTTTTCTTGAATTATAAGCAATCAGAAAAATACTCTAAGGGAAATAAAAGGGAATGTTCATATGTTTTGCATTATGTTTTTAGAAAATAGATTTTGTTTTATTGAGTCAGTAATTTTTGGGGGTAGTATTTCTGGAAACTCTCACGAGACTATAACTCGTCCTCTAAAGGTAATCTAGAGGTTTAAAGCCTTGTTGCACGTTAAGGTAAATGCAACTGTGATTCCTACGAAAGTGAGTTAGGATTTTATTCTTTATTTTGTTTTGCTCGAGGACTAGCAAAATATAGGTTTGGGGGTATTTGATAACACGTAATTATTACAAAATATATCCCTTCATTTATATATGTTAGTGCTTCAATTAATATATTTTATTCTAATTATTTCATTTTTTATGTTTTTGTAGGAATCTGCGCGTGAACGATAAAATCGCATTAAGGCGACAATTTGAGGAAATGATTAATTTGTTGATTCTAGCGGTGGTGTAAAATAGCGGTTCACATATCTAGACCTAACCCAAATAAGCCTAGGTGCACTTACTTTAATCAAGCCCAAGCTCAGAAAGCTAGAAACCTAAGCCCAGCCTAACAAGGAAATAGGGGAACCCTATTTTGGTTTCTCTCTTCCCTTCTCTTGGGGGTCTGCTCTTCCACGTTATACAATGATACTGTATTTCATACAGTATTTGTCAGAATATACTGTTATACTGTTATTGGAGTAGTGTAAAAATTACGTAAGTTTTTACAAGGTCAGAATATACTGTTATCAGAATACTGTTAACAGTATTTTTGTCAGAATATAAATGATCCCTATATACTGCATATATACTGTTAACTCATGAAAATTACTATTATACTGTTATCAGAATATACTGTTATCAGAATACTGCAATATCTAAGAAAGGGTAAGAAAGTTGTCAGAATACTGTTAACAGTATTTGGTTTCAGTATTTGGAGTAGTTGTTAAATTACGTAAGTTTTTACACATTCTGACCTTGTCTATATATTTTTGTTTGGAAGGCGACCTTGACTATATGTTATCTTAGAAGTTGGACTAATACGAGTTTCCATATTCTTGAGCATTTTCTTCATAGTTCTTTCAGTTCAGATTGAGGAAACTGAGCAATATCAATCATGTGCATAGAAGAAATTGTGGAGACTAGGGATATAACGTGAGATGAATCCTATTGTTCGCTTTGATGTGAAGTTGCTTTAGGATCGGTTTACTAGGAAGCCCAGATGTAATTTATTATATTTATTTCACTATTTTGCAGTGTTCTAAAAATCGCTAGGCGCTGGGCGGGCGGCGAGCAGGTGCCTAGCGCCCAGGGGCCTAGGCGGGTGCCTAGGCGGGCGCCTAGGCGGCACCTAGGCGGTCTTAGGTTTTGTATTATTACTTTAATAATTTATAAAAGTTAAGCATAATACATTATCAATTACATCCAATTTAATGCCAGTATACATATGCAAAATTTAAAAACATGAAAAATTACCAATAGTGAACAAAATTTATTAAAACTCAAATGACTGAAGTTGGTCATGATGGGTACTTTATATAAATTTGAATGTGTACTCTTTTATTTTTCTTCAAATTGCATAAATAACCTCAGTTATATTTGATAAAATCTACATTAGTAAAATTGGTACCGACAGATCATTCGAGAATTCCATTAAGTAATCATCATTTGCTACATTTAGACATATACTGAATAAAAAATAATTAAATAGTTTATTATTAAAAAGTAGGAAATAAAATAAAATAAGAACACAATTAGCCATATTAAAAATTTTAAAAAAATTTAAAAAAATTTAAAAAAATTTAAAAAAATAAAAATCACCCAGACCGCCTAGAGTCCGCCTAGGCCGCCTAGACCCCGCCTAGGCCGCCCAGACCCGCCCAGACCCGCCTAGACCCGCCCAGCCGCCCAGACAGCCCGCCCAGCCATTAATCTGGGCGGTTTTCCACCTTCTAGCGCCTAGGCGCCGCCTAGACCGATTTTTAGAACATTGCTATTTTGTGAACTAAGGTGTCCTATTGACAATGGCTGAGCCTGCAGTAGACACAGTTATTTCCGATGAGACAGAACACATGAGTATTGTTATTTCAGTGTGTTTTTCTTTGTACTTTCATTGTCTACACTAACATACACTGAATTGAACTGTGAATATTTTGTAAGATGGAGATATTGCCTTAGGTAACTTTTAAAGCTTTTTCAACTGTGAAAATTCAACTGTGGTAGCAATGTACTGTTTGAAATGGACGGGTAGGCCTAAATTTCAGAATATTGTTTTACAAGCAAGGCAAGGCTCTCACTATGTTTTACTGTTTTAGCCACAGATACTGTTTTTGCTTCAGATACTGTTTTACTGTTTTTACAGATACTGTTTTACTGTTTTAGCCACATAAAAATCTTTTGCTTCATACTGTGAAAGCAATCATGTACTACAAATACTGTTTTACAGAATCCTTTTTGTACGTGTCTTTTTCAATCAATGGGCCAAAACAATTTTCATTTGGGCTAAAAATGGGCCTGCCAAAATGGGCTGAAAAAGCTAAAACCGAATTTTCAGCCCAACCGAACCGGACCGAACCGAATTTCGGCCCAACCGAATTTTCGATTTTACCATATACAAAATCGGATTCGGTTTTGGATTTGGGCTAACCGATTGAAAATTATTCGAAAGCGGTTTGGGCCTCAAACCGAACCGAACCGACTTTGCCCACCCCTACTTAGGAGAATTATTGAGGCGATCCTCCTTTCCTCTTTTGCTACTTCCTCTATGACAAGCGCAACAAGTTTTCGACGTTTTGGACACTCAAATGCCCAATGATGTCCACTACATAAGAAGCAAAATATCTTCTTGGGCGATCCATCTCTTTTCTCCCTCCCCTTGTCTTTGGAGTTCTTGTGTTCTTTGGAGGACTTCTCTTTGTCTCCCTCACCTTTGCCATCATTACCTATCTTTTTCCCTTGCCCCTTGGATGAGTCCTTTCTCTTGAACTCAATCAAGGACTCGGCCGTAGCCATAGCCGTTGCAAGGTCTTGCACCCCTTGCCTCTTCAACTCCAACTTGGCCGAACTTGTTAGGCCATCAAGGAAGATAAACAAAGCATCATTTTCTCCCATGTCAGGAATCTCTAAGACCAATTCTGAGAACTCTTTTACATACTCCCTTATACGACCTTCCTTATTTTCGGCATCCTCTGGGTAGAATTGTCTCTTGAGTTCCTTCTTGAATTTTTCCAAGTGTCGATGGTGCACAATCCCTTCTTGACATCATCGGACCTTCTGCGCCACCAAACTGTAGCAACATCATTCAAATATAAGGAGACACTACGTACCTTTGCTGTTTCATCCCTTATGCCAACCGCATCAAAGTAGCGCTCCATGTTCCACAAGAAGTTGTCGATCTCTCTTGCACTCCTTGCCCCACCATAGGCCTTAGGTTTGGGAGCTTCGACTATGTGAGTGATCATCCCTTGTGTAGCCCCACCATTGGCTACCGCAACCATGCACACATTGAGTTGAGTTTCAAGCTTCTCAACTCTTTCCTTGTAAGCCTCCATCTCCGCATCCTTATCAACAACTTGGGCCTCTAGGGACTCAATTTTCTTGGACACCATGTCCACTACCGCGTTTAAGGCACCTTGCATCTCTTCACGAAGTTCTTGGTCATCCCCATTGGATGCTTGCCCCTCGATGCGTTGGTCCATGTCTTCGACTTTCTCCCTCAAGTCAGACATGGTGGCACACAACTTAGCCAACCTTTCATCCATCACAGCGATCATGTCCTTTGACTTGTCCTTGCGAACTTTCACACCTTTGTCGTTGTTGCCAATTGATGGGTTGTTGACCTCCGATGACATTATCTTGTGTGGAATAATTTCACCAACCTTTCCAAACTTGGCTCTGATACCAACTGTCACGAACTTTCTTTTCTCAAGTACTTCTCGTGCGACACTAACAAACTTTGCCCCGACTTATTAAAGAAAACTAGTCAGCCTTGCCCACAAAAGACTTACTTATACTATGGAAAGCTAAGCAAGCTAAGAACACACAAGAGGGCTTAAGAGAACTAGAACTTGTATTGTTTGAATTCTCTGAGGTGATTACAACAAATGAGGCCTTAACCTATTTATACAACTCCACCTCCTCAATGGACGATAGTGATCAATTTGATCTAACGGTCTACAATGATCTTCTACACACTTCCTTAGAAATATCTAAGGACTAGAATCCTATAGAACTCTATGGAATTTTATGGAAGGTTCTAGAGAACTCTCTAGAACAATGTGGAATACTGTACATTATTTGCACTTGCTAACCTCACTTGGCTAGGCAAGAAGATAGTTGTGACACAGGGCATAGAGGCTCGACCCTCAGAACCCCCTCCGCAGAGGGGCGCACGACCCAAATATGAGAAGAAATTACGAGACCTCGGCAGATCAACTACGTGCCTACCCAGAATTGGTGACCATGCATAACAACAACTATCGTCGTGCCTGATTAGTGCATATGTCAGAACATTCGAGGACTCCATTGCTAGAGATCTCCCTTTAGCCCTTGAAAAATCCAAATCATTTTCTTTAAACAAGAATATTTAGGAGTTAAGCTCTGCAAAAGATAATGCTTACAACAGTTGCAAGATACCGTTATATAGGCGTGATTGTTCACCAAATGAGCCTCCTGCATTAACTGCTAAGCATAGAATACCGTGTGGAAAATGAAGAAATGACGGTTCCTAAGGAAAGTGGGCAGACCATGTTCGCTCAATTAATGGCGTTGCACGCAACCCCATCAATTCAGAGGGAGTAATCGGTACTCAACCGTCTTGCAGCCTACGCTGTACACGTGTCACCGCGCGATCTATGTCGTACACGTAATGCAACCATACAAAAAACCCTAACTCTTCCTTTGCGGGCCCAAAGGCTCGATCCACTCAGCCCACCATTCAAACATTATTCCGCTACATGCTTGGCACGAGCGCAAATCCAAATCAGCCTTGACGAACAAACTGTACCTACAGATCGCTGTTTGTTTTAAGGTAATGATGTCCACACAGTGTGCAACCTATCGAACATGGGTTCGCACGCCTCAAACGGGAGGAACCCCTCTCCAACTGGGCATGCTTAGTCAGCCTAAGCTGATTGCGATGGCTTCTGGTATCTCTAGACACCTAGTCCGCTCAGCGCATATCTCGATGGTCTAGGAAGAGGGAGTCTAATCAGCGCTATCACGCCTGGTGACGACGACTTTCTAGGGATCATTGCCCCCTTCGCAGTCAATGATCGCCGAACCTAATTAGGTAAGCCTAGCTGGTGATGACTGGCAACGAAAGCTTCTGATCAAAGCCCAGACCTGTAGCCCACATCAGTGTAGATGGTTTGGAAGGTGGGAGCCTAGTCAGTCCCGAACTGATTCAGACGGCTCGCCATGTGACCATCATTTTTCAGCGTGGCTGCCAAATTACCAACCATGCACTTGTAGTCCCCACTACGCGATTGTAGATATTGTAGAAGATGAGAGTGTAGTCAGTCTCGAACTGATTTCGACGGTTCGCCATGAGACCACTACTTTTCAGCGTGGTTGTTGAATCACCAACCCTGGACTTGTAGCCCCCATTGAGCGGGTGTAGATAGTCTAGAAGGTGGGAGCCTAGTCAGCCGCGAACTGATTCCTACGGCTTGCCACGGGACCACTGCTTTTCAGCGTGGTCGCCGAAAACTCCCAAATTTATAGCTTGATGCACACAGGTGTAGATGATTTGGAAAGTGAGAGCCTAGTCAGTCCCGAGCTCATCTCGACGACTTGCCACAAGACCAGTGCTTTTCAGCCTGATCGCCAACCCTTTTTACTCAAACTTGTAGCCCCCATCACACGGGTGTAGATGGTTCAAAAGGTGGGAGACTAGTCAGTCCCCGACTGATGTCAACGGCTCGCCATGACACTACCGCTCTTCAGCATAGTCGCCAAATCCTTACTCCCCGAACCTGTAGTCCATGTTGTTCAGACATAGATGGTTCGAAAGGTGGCATCCTTGCACAGCTTGCCACGCGACCTTCGCTCTCTTTCAAAATTGCGATCGCCAAGACAAATCTAGCTGAGTCAGTGTCTTCGCGCTCAAACAAACATGCACCCTATTACCAGCAAAGGCCACTCGATCTGATACATAGATTGTACGACCAGGGCCCAAATAAATGTTACATAGTGTGTCTACCTGAGCGCTCTGACGTATTCGCTTGACCATATCAACTAGCCCATAGCAGCAGCTGCAGCCGACCAAGCAGACAAAAGTACAGAGTTCACTCCTTATTAGGAGAAGGTACAGAAACAGAAGAACTAAGCTTAATAGAAGAATGAACATGAGCTGTGTTAGCACGCTCCACGGCTCGGGCATCAGGATCCGAACTGTCCTCCTCGTCCGACAGCACAAAGGCAATAGACAGGTCTACATACGACATCTTCTTGTAATGGTCGAGATCCCACTATGGATGTTCCTCTGTCATTAGCGCCACCACCTCCAACCTATCGTGTATAACCCAACGGAACTCGCATCTGCCTTGTTCCTGCAGAAGCTCTTCCTCCTGTGTCTTCAAGTCAGCAAGTTCACGTTCCAACGCTCCAACTTGCCAGTCAGCGCGTCAACTTGAGACTATTCCATGGCCAAACTGCTTTTCACAGCACTAAGCTCATGCCACTCCAGTTCGAGATGGTCATCGATATTTCTTGCCTATCGAGCATTGAACTCCACCTCGGATTCTAGTTGCTGCTTCTGAGCAACCCATTCGGCCACCTTTGAAGCATTCTCATCAGCAAGAGACTGCAGTTTAGAACATGCCTTAGCCGCAATTTCCTGTGCAACCTCTACGTCTCGATGGGCCCGGCTCAACTCCTGCTTGAGTTCGTCTCTCTCAGACATCGCCTTTGCCAGATCACGCTCAAGGGCCTCCAAACGAGCCTTTTGGGTCTTGGCGACCACGGTTGACTGATCCATTCTCTTCTCCTCAGCTTGCTTCTGCAGCCGCTCGATTTCATGGATAGTGCATCAGAATATAGCACCTGCATGAGCGAAAAGACACGCTCCATGGTGTATACCCTCTCACGAGCCACATCGACTTTCATCCTAGGAACGACCACCTAGCTCAAGTGAGACATACCCAACATAAGGTACTTTAAACCCTTATCCATACACCCTTCTAGTGTATCCTCCTCGGGCTTCGAAGCGCAATCCATCAGCCAACTGTGACGCCTGCTTATATGCTTCCTCGAAGCGTACTCCACGTCAAATTCTTGGTTTTAGACCTAAAAACTCATCCTCACCAAGTCCGGTGCAAACAGACTTATCATCGCATCTGGATGAAGCCTTCTCGGATCAGGAATCACGCTGGCACCACCCTTCGTAGTTGCCACTGTTCCCAGGCTCTCCTCTACGGCCTTTCCTCTGTGACGAACAACCGACCCTTTAGTGCGAGACTGCTCAACGGGGTCCAGAGAAAGAGGAGGAAGCAAATTATCCAAAGGACCCTCCAACACTTTTAGTTGTGGCCTGGAACGAGACAACAAATAGTGCGGACTACAAGAAACTTGGCTTGTGTCATGACCATTTTTAGATGGCACGCTAATGGGACGATTGTGGGGGGCCACGTGCCAATTGTCCCACAACCTACTACGAATGAAGTTTGAGATGCTTATGACATTCGCCACGTTATTCGTCGACAAGCTGCAGAACGTCTTCATAGTGTCTTGCTCCTCGAGGGTAAGGGGAGTGGTGGGAAACCTTCCTGCAAAGAAACACAAGCGATGATCAGCTAGCTTGCAATCAGACATATCATTGTCAAGAGAAAAATTCAAACTCACGAAGTGGCTTGAACTCTCGTTCGAGCAAACGACTCTTGCACCGAAAATACTTCGAATCTGTAGAGGCTAAGAAGCAGTACATTTGCCAGAACTTAAAATCATCGGGCATATTCATGAAACAAGTCGATGGCGTCATCTTACCGACAACATTACTCATCAGTTGAGGAGAAGTCAACAACTGGATTACTCACGAAGTCACGTGGATGCCAGCCTCTTACGCCCTAATAAGAATGGGAAGGATGATCCTATATCCATTAGGCCCAAACTGGGTCGAAGGAATCCCCAAAAGATCTAAGAATTCCCTGATCACATCCAGAACAAGAAAACGCACTCCGATTGGAAGAATCCCTCGATGCAAACAAATGAACCCAGTCGGTGGCGACATTAGCGTCTAGTCATCCTCCAGAACATACAATGGCAGGTCCTCGGGGACCCCAAACTTCGTACGAATTTCAGCAAGGACAAGCTCAGAAAACAACTTGTCTTCGAAGAACTCCAGGCCCTTGGCCAAGGTTGTGTCGTCAAGGAGATTTTGTTGAGCCATGACGAAGATGAACAATCCTTCTTAATCAGAAGATGAACAGAGCGGTAGCTTTGAAAGCAAGGAAAATATAAGAGTCAAACTCTGCACTATGGATGACCTAAATAGGGATTAGGTTCCCGCCTCTTTTTCGCTGAACCGACGCACGTTCAATTAATTCAGCACGCAACTCAAGCAGTGACTCAGACTCAGTCATCATCATGAGCGGTGTATCTTTTCAAAGAGATGACTTAGCGAATCGATGTGACAATCCACTAACTCAGGAGAAGTAACTGATGATATATAAAAATGGTCACATCCATGAGCCATACACGTGTCATGATGATTTTGAGGAATTACGGGCCCCAACATCATCCCAACACTAATCCGGCCCAAGCGGTTCTAAGCCCGCTTAGACGAATCCGAACTCTTATATTGTACTAGGCCCACACGTCTCACAACTATCCTCAATATCCGTAAGCCCTACTTAGGCAAGTATCTCGAGGATCAGCTTCAGACGAGCAACTAGAACAACTCTTTGCTTTCAACTATGAAGTAAATACCAGAGTACATTACCCATAGGGAAACTTCCTCCTATGGATTGTTCTTGGATTGGGAACTATCTCCCGCGTATTTAGGAGCACAGGGCTAACAAGGAACTTCTCTTCCACACCACAACTCCTAATTAGGGAAGGAATTCCATGAAGATCTCCTTCCTAAACTACGCCCACGATGGACTGGTAGAACCATGACTCCTACACTATATATAAGGCATGAGGTTGGTAAGCTATGATACACTACAAATTCTCTGTTTACTGCATTACACCTTCCTTAGATCCTTGTCTGACTTAAGCATCGAAGTGCCATCGGCCACCACAACGATGGTTCATGGCTCACATGCATTACTTGTACAGATCAACGGGTTGGGTCAAAGAAGGGAGCGAAAATCGACTGCATCAAGTAGGATCCGAAGCCTGAAAAAACCTTTCGGAGACTGAAGAGAAAAACAGAAGAATCTCATACGTCTAGTTCTGATTTTGAACCAGATGAGCTCGACATGGCAGACAACGGGTCTATAAGGAACTTTTGGCATTCACCTTGGACAATGTTGTACCAAGTGCATTCAATATCCAACAGTAGCTCAGGGCAAGACGGAGTAGTTTGAGCTTAAATCCAGCTTGTTTCACCAGATTTCAAAGTACCATGGCCTTTCTATGGAAAAATCTCAAGGAATTTGAAGTTGTTTCTTCTAGTATTATACCAACATCTGTGAATGGGAACATCCTGAAGTTGAATACATTTCCCTATTATCTGGTTGACAAGGCTAAGGATTGGCTTTATGAACTATCTTCCGGAACAATAAACTCCTATTGGGATAACATGAAGAAGGTGTTTCTGGCTAAAATTTTCCAACTTCCAGAATCATCTTATTGAGGAAAAAAAACAACAGTATTCAGTAGGTTCAGGAGATTCATATCCAACATACTATGAGTGTCTCAAAACTCTCATAACATTATGTCCACAATACCAGATAAATGAGGAGCTCTTAATTCAATACTTGTACGAAGGATTGTTCCCTCTTGAACGGCAGATGTTGGATGCAGTTGTAGGAGAAGCTTTAGTTGATAAAACCCAGTAGCAACAAAGACCTTGATTGCAAACCGAGCCTTGAACGCCCAACAATATGAATGAATTTGAGTGCCTTCATTAAGTAAGTACTACTAATTTAGAAGCTCAAATTGCTAACCCTTATTTTGTCTAAGGCTCTGGGAAAGCAAAAAGTGCAACGAGTTGCACTAGTTTGTGGCGTGGGCATTACGTCAGGAGATGTATCTGATTAATGTCCTCAGCTGATTGAGAATGATGGTTGGGAGAGAGTTAATGTCGTGGAATTTCAGGTAAAAAATCATCCTAGGAATAACTCATTTTCCAACATTTATAAATGAAGGTTAGAAAAATAATCCCAACTTTGGATGGAGGAAATCAAAACAGTCTCAACAGCAAGCCATTACTGGCCACCATCTGGTTTCTTCCAAAGGCCACAAGAACTACCTCAATAAGGTTTAGGTACGCCCCCTAATTATGATGAGATGCTTAAATCATTAACTATGTATTATCCTTTTTTGGTTCAAGTGATAAATGGTAGGCAAATTGAAAGTGAACCGACAACCCCCAAACAGAGCCGAAACATGGAAGCAGAGCTAATGGCCGAGTTAGAGGAGGAGGATCCAGCCTCGTCTTCAGCCAAACCGAGGCAACCAAAGCTGTTGAGTAGTTCTTCCCTTACCGTTGAGACATCAAAACCCAAAATGTAAGAAGGTGAGTGTTTCAAATTCGATTTCTACTAAACCGTCTTCGTGTTTTCTAACGTGCAGGTTTGCCAAGTCTAAGACAAATGAACATGAGAAGACAATCTTGGAAATCTTTCTAAAAGTCAAAGTTAATGTTTATTTTCTTGATGCTATTCAGCAAGTGCCGAAGTATGCTAAACTTTTGAAGGAGTTTTGCATAAAAAAAATGAATTCAAGATGGATAAGTAGTAAGGGTGAGTGAGAACTTTTTTCCAGTTCCTCAAATTGCCGCCTAAGTGTAAGGATCCAGGTAGTTTCACTATCCCTTGTGTAATCAACTATACCAGTTTTGAAAATGTGATATTAGACTTAGGTGAGTCCATTATTATTATGTCATATTCTGTCTATCATTCTGTGAATCTCGATGAGCTTAAAAATGATGGTGTTATTATTTAATTAGCTGACTGTTCAAATGAATATCCTCAAGGTTTGTTGGAAGATGTTTTGGTGCAGATTAACCATTTGATCTTTTCGGCGGATTCCTATGTGCTTGAGATCGATGATTCGACATTTTCAACACATCTTCCTCTTCTTCGAGGGCGACCTTTCATGAAAATGGCAAGGACAAAGATTGATGTGTAAGCGGGGAAATTGACCATGGAGTTTGACGGTGATGTGATTGGCTTCAACACCTTTAAATCCATGAGGTATTTTGTTGATGATCATTATTATTTCTCTAATGACGTGATTGACACTTTAGCCCAGAGATGCTTAGACATCATAAACGAGGATGAATGGGCGACTACTATCACTATTACTACCGAATATGTAAGCAAGAATTTACCAGGAAAACACCAAAGCTTTCATGATCCGATGATCTGTGGAAAGACCTCTGTTGTTGGACAAAAAATCTTGATTTTTCAATCACGTCTTAGAATTTTTCCCAGTAAGTTACGTACTAGAACAGTTAGTCCTTTCATTTTTACTAATGTTTTTCCTTATGGTGTTATACCAGTTAAGAGTTTCATAATTGGTAAGGAGTTCAAAGTGAATGGGGATTGACTAAAGCCTGTTACGAGTCATTTGTAGAGCATGACGTGGAGGAAGTATCACTCAATGTTTTCGCCTATTCGGAGGACTAATTGGAGATATTGTGAGACAACACGATGTTAAAACAAACTTCTTGGGAGGCAACCCATGTGGAGAAGCTAATGGAAGTTGTAGAACTTAGATTTGCTTTCTTTATCCCATTATTCTTTCTCATTCACTTTCCTTTTGTTTGTTTGTTGTTTGTTTTTCACTTTTTCCTCTTCTAAATCTTTCATTGCATATGTTATACCCTTCGCACTTTGAGCACAATGTTTGGTTTAAGTGTGTGGGTGTGGGCAACATTGTTTTTGTTTTTTGTTGATTTTGGTGTTGGTTAAGAAAATGTCAGGTTTTTTTAAATGTCGGTTTTTGTTCTTTGTTGGGTTTTAGTATCGGTTTAAAAAAAGATTTTTGTAATTGTTTAGAGTCTTTTGATACTTCCAACACAATTGTGAGATTTGATTTTAATTGCATGACTTTAAGGCGATTTGTAAACATAATTCGAGGTCTAACATTATTCTTTGGTTAATGCTTATTCATGGATATCATATGCGAATTCACATGTAATCAATTGGGTAATTTGTACTCATAACATGCGTAACTGAATTTAACTCAATATAACCCATGTGTAAGTTTTGAGCCTATGGTTCTTTGATTCTGAGAGTTTTTAGTTAGTTCAGTTTTCACTTTCTTGTCGGTAATAATTTGGTGCATGATCTCATTTTTGTTTGCTCTGGATGCTATTTGGATTGTTTTCATAACGTAGAACTAAACACTAGAACTTCTACTAATTTTGTTCAAAGCATTACATTGAATTGCACCAAGGATTGTGATTTCGTTTTTCAAGTTAATTTCAATCTCCTGCTTTTAAGAAATATTTCGGTGTGTAGAGAAAAAACGTAAAAAAATTGAGATACATGAAATATATATAATGAATTTTGAGGGTATATGAAAAAAATAAGATGCAAGTAAATTAGTCTGTTAAACACATTAAATGAAACCTAAATATCAAGAAATGAAACAAACATGAAATCAATCTATAACATAGAAGAAATGATAATTAGAAAATTAGGGGGGTGGTGTCAAAAATCAGTAAATAATTATAAGAAATGATAATATGAAAAAACCCTGAAATTTTTCGAAAAACCCCTAATTTTTTTTTACAGTTGGTTTTTGTACTTTTATGAAAACATTTTCGAAATTAATAAAAAACCTCAATTTTTATTTTTTTTGAAAATTTCGTCAAAAAAAATTAACATTTTCGTAAATTTTTGATAATAGTTCCCACTTTTGCTAAATAAGCCCGTGTCCAAAGTAAATTTTTATAGGTTAACTGTTGATCCTGTTATTAAGCCTTTTTTTTAATTACTCTCGTCTTCCATTCCTCGATATCAAGTAAGCTGTCTCTTTTGTATTATGCATGAGCTGATGTGACGGTATTGCATTACGTTGTATATCTTTTACCATGCGATTATATGATTTTTTTCAAAGTATTTAATGTCTCTACTTTCACTTTATGCTTTCACCATTTCGTTAAGACATTTTTAATTTTCTTATTTGTTTTTTTTCCTCCCCTAACCCATTATCCCTATTACAACCTGAAATGAGACATTTTGATTGAGTGTGTTGTGCGATGTCATGATGTAGAGATTTGAATGAGGTATGAACATATGATGTCACTAGTCCTTGCATTCAAATAGTAACATTGCTTCCATGAGATCATATATCTGGAAAAAAAAAGGTCAGAAAATCATATGTAAGCAATTAGCTTCCCTGTTACATCAATCATCTCACATATAACTAGAATAAGAAGAGTGACTTAACCAGAGAATTAGTGGTAAAACAAGATTGTAGCCACTGAGATTTTTAGATAAACTCTTTCGGCATGTGTTTGAGTTTCAATGTTGCTTGAATTGATTTAATTGTGGGCTTTTATGTCATTGCTATGAATGCATATTTGTTTTTTGAATGATATGGACTTTTTCTTGTGGTTCTAAAAATCTTAATATGTCATGATCATTTCTATATATACATAGACAAACTTTTCAAAACATGATTTTATTGTATCATAGATTGGATGTATGCACTAATTAATTATTCTCTTACCATTCAATTTTTTCTATTGCAAAAGTAGATGGTAATTGCCTAGAAGTCTTCATATAGGTCGGGGACCCAATGCTTTATTTTATTTTTCTTCATATTGTTTCATCTTTCCACATAAAAGGAACAAAAGCATAGTCATAGCATGTCATGCTTATAGGTGTAAACGCACTAAAACAAAAGGAAATTATAACAACTATGGTGTTGATGCACCCTACATGCGCAAATATTCAATATTTTTTTATTACGATGATTCATAATAAGACAAAATTATTATTGAATTTCTAAATCAAATAATTATATATAATTTTAAGGACCTATGTATAGTTAATACATAAATAAGGTGCTTAAAATAATTTATGTTAAGGATATATGTATAATTAATCAATGTTTGAGAGGGATTGGATTTTATTGTAAAAGGTTATGAAATATTAAGGGAAAAAAATGAAAAATCCGAATTATGATAAAGTCTTAGGTATAATTAATAAATATTTATAAGGGCGGATTTTGATTTTAAATAATCTGAATTTGAAATGGCAAATTTGTAAGAAAATGTAATAGCATTTTTTGTTTAAAGACACAAACATCCTTTGCCCCTTTTACCCACTTTATTATTATTATTATTATTATTATTTTATAAATATGTTAGAATTAGGAGGGTATTTCTAAAACCTGAAAATCAAATTGAAGACACCAAACTGTTCATTAGAGTGAACTATCATTATATAATACAAGCCAAATTGACTTTTCCAAGTCTTGCTATCTTCTTCTTTTTCTTTTTTAAGTGAGGCGAATCAGGTTTTGTAACCATGTTCTATAATCAGGATGATGTGGCATCATCAGATGAATTTTTAACCTTGAGATACACATAAGCACTTTGAAATTTCATAATTATTTCAAGATCTCAACACATCACCCTAGTTGCAAAATTGATAGATGTAGGAATGTAATGAATTGAGAGTCCCATTCAAAGTCAAATTGGTGAGACCTACTTATCCTTTCCTATTAAAAACAAACTAGTGAGATTTGTTTGACCCTTATTTTAACAAGTGAAACCAAACACCTTGCGGTTAAGTAAAGCCTGTTGGAAACACAAAATAAAATTCCAATTCATTAAAATTCCACCTGTACAAATTTAGCTCCAAAACTCTAACTATTTCCTTCAGTCACTCACACACCTCACACCTTTCCTTCCCCCTCTTGTACGTTCTACCCTTTAAAAAAAAATGCCTATTGTTTTGCAAGAGAAGTTAATTGATAATGCTGTGGTTTTTAATTTGGGGAGAAACTTTGTTAACATATACTAGGGTGTAAACGCACCCTACAGGTATAGATATTTAATGTTTTTATTTTATTACAACAATTCAATAATAAGGAAAAAATTACTATTGAATTTTTAAATAAAATAATTATTTATAATTTTAAGAGCCTATGTATAAATTGTAAATAAATAAGGAGCTTCAAATAATTTATTTTAGGGGCATCGATATAATTATTTAATGTTTAAGAGTGACTGATTTTGATTGTAAAATTATGAAATGTTAAAGGCAAAATGGGAAATTCAAAAGTTAGATGTAAGGGCGTTTTTTATATTTTCTCGATAATCTATAGGCTTCAAATAAATTATATATTGGGCCTAGGTGTAATCAATGAATGTGTTACAAGGGCTGATTTTGAGGGAAAATCAAAAAATAAATGTGAGGGCCTTTTTATAATTTATAGGTAATTGAATGGCTTTAAATAAATAATGTTAGGGGTTTAACTATAATTAACAATATTTGATAGGGCGGGTTTTGAACGTAAATAATCTAAATTTGAGAGGGTAAAATGGTACATAAAAGTTTTTAAACTTAAATTATAAAAGTACCATTGGTTACTGTTCACCTACCTATTAGTTTTTATTGTAAATATAATAGAGTTGGGAATATATTTTGGACATTCAAAAAATAAGGACGAAGACACTGGATTCACTATTCTTAAGAGTATCTCTCATTATATTATACTAGCGGTGGACGCGCTCTACGTGCACATATATTCAATATTTATTTACTTTATTTACAAAATTAATAAGTACGTAGCTAAATTACAATGATCGAAAATACATTTAAAAGAATATAGATCAACAATGATAGAGAATTTGACAAAGTGTCCTTGCTGAATTTGCATTACCTCAACCTCATCGTTGCTCTCAGATCGACTTCCCATTAAACAACTGGATAAACCCCATTAGTTTAAGTCCTCAATTTGATGAGATTGGAAAGAACGTAGACATCCAGTTGATCTCAAAGTAGCTTCAATGGCTTCCCCAAATTTATTGCTCCCTTAATTCAATAAATCAAATTCAAACTCTCTCTCAGTAACCGTGAACAATTAGCCTACAAAGCATCAATCCACTTCAATTTAAAAAACCCATAGTGTCAAATTCCAAGAACTTTGCTAACTTCGATCAATTTCTTCGAATTCAAAGCAAGAAATGAAATTGATTGAACAAATGCGCTAATTGAGAAAGAGAGAAAGTGGGTTGTGAGATTACAAAAAGAACAGAGGAGATAGTGAGATAAATTCATACTTGAGGCTAGTTTGGTAAAAACAATTATGATTACAACTCGAATTTGAAGACACCTAATGAATGAGTTGAGGAATGATGTATTCTGTATGCAATCCCCTATAGCTTATAAGTGATCGTGCCTACAAAACCAACTTATTCCAATGGTTCAGTGATTTTCTGATGATATATACACACAGAGTTGTAGGATTTAAGCTAAGGATTCTTTCTTTTCTTTCACTCAATGTTTTACTAAAATCACTATGTTACTAAAAAAAAAAAAAAAAACTCATGTTTAGGTTTGGTTTTCTAAAGCAAACCAAACTAAACTAAAGATTTCTTTAGGGATGGAAACGTGCCGGATTTGGGCAAATTTGTCCCCGTCCTACGGGGGATCGCAGATCCCCAAATCCTCCCCGAATATCTGCTTATACTATTTTTCAAAAACTATCCCCGCTCCGATCGGATTGGTGGATATCCGCCCCACCCCTAATATAAATCGTTAATTTTTTTTTATAAAATGATGTCATTAACACCACCACCATTGCTGCCATGCTGATAAGTTGATTCTCCTATTGAAATCTCGCCCAATGGCCAAAACCCATGACTGACATCAAACTACGTGTCCTCATAACCAGACCCAATCCCCAATTCATACCCCTAAGAGTTAGAAAGCTGAGATTATGCGTGTTGAGCATAGAAGTGAACCCCCTAGAGACTGAGTTAAGGTCAATTGGCAAGAGTGGGTCTGGTTCAGTGGTTGTTGTGATGCAAGAAATGGGTGTTGCCGTAATGGGGGTCTGACGTTGTTATTAGCAGTAGTCTTAGAAATCTAAGGAGGAGAATCACACAGCGAGGGAGAGAGGAGACTTGGAGCAGAGGGAGAAAGGAGAAGGGTTTGTGTGTTATGTTTTCTAGGTTTTAGGTTTAAGGGAGAGAGTTGCAACTAGCAAATTCTTTCATATTACCCAAGAAAGTTAGCCGAGAAAAGGCCCCCCTAAGAGCTTTGGGGTTGAATGTTCTTCCCGTTAGCAGGAAGATAGCTAGAATTGTTTTTTGGCACCCTCCCCCATAGACTTTGTTTCGCTAAATGTGGATGGAGCCTATCGTAAGGGCATGGCTTCCGGTGGCGTGATTATTAGGGATTCGAGTGGTTTATGTGTGGTGGGAAAACAAATTTCCTTTGGCGCAGGCTCTAATAATAAAGCAGAAATTTTGGCGCTTTTAGAGGGTCTCCGCCTTTGCCTAGATTGGGGTTTTATAAGGGTGGTTATCCAAACGGATTCGGAACTTGTCTGCGGTTGGTTTAAGGGCTCTTTAAAAATACCTTGGCATTTGGAGAATATTTTAAAAGAAATTAAGTCTTTGGCAGCGACTATGACTTTAGTTTGTCATCATATCTATCGAGAGGCCAATGCGGTGGCTGACTCATTGGCGGATAGAGCATTAAAGGATCACCGGACAGTCCACTACAATGGGATAGCTTTGCCGAGGAAAGTTGCTGGATTGGCTGTGTTAGATCGCCTTCACACGGCGTATATTCGCCATGGGGATGCGTAATCCCCTGGTTCTGGGGAGTCGATGCGCTTTGGCTGTCCGGGTGACGAGGCGTGGCGAACTCTCTGCTGCTGGCAGTCTTGCGCGGGCAGGATGATGATGTACTCTGTTTCGGCAGAGCTCTCTGCAGCAAATCAGAGTCTCTGCTCCAGTTGGAGGCTCCCTCACGGTGTGTTTCTTTGTTGGGTATGCTGCTCCGGCGTTTGCGATGGCGCGTCTTGCTGGATTTGCAGCGGTACGCTTGTTGCTCACTGTAGCGACACTCTTTTGGACAGCAGGGAAGACATTCAGTGGATGGAATGGTTTGTAGTGTTGCCTGATGGCAGAGCAGTGGTGCGACCCTTGCTCCCTGCTGCGACACAGTGGGGACAGCAGTTTTTGTGTTGTTGCGGCAGAGTTTTCAGCTTACATTCGTCAAGTTTTTATCCAGCATATTTAATCGGTGGATGGAAGGTGATTGCTCGCAACTTGATGCTTGTTTTTGGTTCCAGCTTTTGCTTGTCTTAGTTTCAAATTTGGTTTTCTGGCTAATGTTTTAAATAGAGGTTTCTTACTATGATTTTTGGTCTTTATACGGGTAAAGTCGTCATGTACCCCCGTAACGTTTGTAAATCATTTTTTGATATGTAATAAAGGTCTGACATCCCATAGTTGCCCCTCCCCACTGGAGGTTTAATTTAAAAAAAAAAAAAAAAAAGGTTTAAGGGAGAGAGTACGCGGGCTAGCTATGTCAAATATTTGGGCAAACGCGCTTTTGCATTTTTAAATCCCATTTAATTTTTAATAGTGTTTTTAGATTTTAAAAGTCGTTAAAACTTGACTTTTCTTAGCACAAGTGTAAAAAATACTATTATCAAATGTTATAAATGATGATTTGTGGTATAGTGGTTATAGATAATCATGTTCCTTTTATTTTTAGCAGATACCAACTAATGGTTGAAAATTCATTGCTATGATTTCTGATGATACATACACACAGAGTTGTATGATTTAAGCTAAGGGTGTTTTTTTTTTCCACTCAACGTTTTACTAAAATCACTAAGTTACTAAAAAAAACCTCATGTTTAGGTTTGGTTTTTTAAAATACACCAAACAAATTTAAAGATTTTTTAGGGATTGTAATAGGGCAGATTTGGGCAAATCCGTCCCCGCCCCATCCCACAGGGGATCGCAGATCCCCAAATCCGCTTGAATATCCGTTTATACTATTTTTCAAAAATCATCCTCGCTCCGGTCGGATTGGCGGATATCCGCCCCGGCCTGCCCCGAATATGGATCGTTAGTTTTTTATTTTATTTTAAAAGACATCATTGCTGCCATGTTGATGAGTTGATTCTCCTCCTGAAATCTCGCACAATGGCTAAACTCCATGACTGATATCAAATCCCGTGTCCTCATAACCAAACCCAATCCCCAATCCGAACCCCCCAAGAGCTAGAAAGCTCGGATTCTGCATGTTAAGCAAAGAAGTGAACCCCCAGAGACTGAGTTAAGGTTGATTGGCAAGAGTGGGTATGGTTCAGTAATTGTTGTGATGCAAGAAATGGGTGTTGCCGCAATGGGTGTGGAGCAAATGGAGGTCTAACGTTGTTGGCATTGGTCTTGGGAAGCAGAAGAGGAGAATCACAAAGCGAGGGAGTGAAGAGACTTGCAGCAGAGGGAGAAAGGAGTAGGGTTTGTGTGTTATATTTTTTAGGTTTTATGTTTAAGGGAAAGAAGACGTGCGCTAGCTATGTCAAATATTTGGGCAAATGCATTTTTGCGTTTTTAAATCTCGCTTAATTTTTAATAGCGTTTTTAGATTTCAAAAGTCATTAAAACTTGATTTTCATAGCACAAGTATAAAAAATGTTATTATCAAATGCTATAAATGAAGATTTGTGGTGTAGTGATTATAGCTAATCATTTTCTTTTTATTTTCAGCAGATACAAAATAATGGCTTAAAATTCCTCGCTAAAATGTCTTTACTTTCACTTTGTGCTTTCACCATTTCCTTAAGACCTTTGTAATTTCCGCATTTGTTCTTTCTCTCTCCCTGACCCATTGACCCATTGGCCCCATTACAACTTGAAAAAGACTTTTTGATTGTGTTATGTGATGTTATGATGTTGAAATTTGATGAGGTATGAGCTTATGATTTCACTAGTCCTTCCATTCAAGTAGTATCACTCCTTCCATGAGATCATATATATGGAAAAAAATGTCAGAAAATGAGCAATTTGATTCCCCTTTATATCAATTCTCTCACATATTACTAGAATAAAAAGAGTGATTTAATCGGACAATCAGTGGTAAAACAAAAGTGTAGCCAATGAGATTTTTGGGTTAATTCTTTCGACATGTGTTTGAGTTCCAACCGTTGCTTGGATTGATTTAATTGTGGGTTTTCATGTCATTGCTATGAATGTGTTTTAGTTTTCAAATGATGTGGATTTTTTTCTTTTGGTCCTAAAGAATCTTAACATGTCAAGATCATTTCTTTATATACCTTAGACAAACTTTTCAAAACATGATTTGATTGTATTATAGATTGGATATACGCACTAGTTAATTATTCTCTTTCCATTCAATTTTTTTTTCTTTTGCAAAAGAAGATGGTAAATACATAGAAGTCTTCATATAGGCAGGGGACCAATGCTTTATTATATTTTTCATTTTTCGACATAAAAGAAACAAAAGCATAGTCATAGCAAGTCATGCATCCAAGTGGAAATGCACTAAAACAAAAGGAAATCATAGCAATACAAACCAAACTGACTTTTCCAAGTCTTGTTATCTTCTTTCTTTTCATTTTTTCTTTTGTTTAATTTGATAAAGAACTCTTGCTACCTGCTACCTATAACATGCCTTTAAACTTTCCTCTGTTGTGGATTGGAATACAAATAGAGAAGTTGATATCCACATCACTGTAATCAGTGGATTAGAGACTTTATTTGGTTGTGACAATCACAGTTAAAATAATACAAAGATTGCTAATAATTCTATTGTAAAATTTTATCAAATCAATAGCATTATTGTTGCGCCTTATTGTGGAAGCGGGTAGACACTAACAATTACACACAAGTATCACAAGGATCCAATCAATTAAATAGAACAACTAGCAATGAAAGAAATTAGAGAAAATTAAGAACATACCACAAGAGACACAAGGTTTACATGGTTCAGCAATTGCCTACGTCCACAGTGAGGTGAGAGCAACTAGCAATGAAAGAAATTAGAGAAAATTAAGAACATACCACAAGAGACACAAGGTTTACGTGGTTCAGCAATTGCCTACGTCCACAGTGAGGTGATTCCACTATATTCAAGAACAAGGTACAAGAAGATGACAAATCTCACACAATCTCTACACAAGAGATGAAACAATTCAAGGAATTATCTTTCTCTACTCCTTGTGCATCACAGTTTTTCTACGTGCAATCATCATAATAAAAACACCTATAGTTCCTAGTATATATAGGGACAACAGTTTTCTGTTTGGCAGCAGTTTCCTGTTTCACAGTAGTTTCCTGTTTCACAGTAGTTTCCTGTTTCACAACAGTTTCCTGTTTCCTAGAATTTATTTCCTGTTCAAAAAACAATTTCCAGAAGTCCAAACAGTTTCCTGTTTCAAATAGGAGTCCAAACACTTTCCTGTTTCAAACATGTTTCCTATTTCACAATTCTCCACCTCGGCGAATTTTTATAAGGAAAAAATGAGCCGAAACAAGGCATGAGAATAAACTGATCAACACTCCATCATAGCTTTGTCACCTCACGAAACCACCCCGAAGGGCAACGCCCCAAAGGGCCCTCAATCAACATGAGTCAATGTGGAGTAAGTCCAAACAATGTTGGAACTTAACTCCAGGAACAACCTTTGTCAACATATCAGCAGGGTTGTCTTTTGTGTGTACTTTCACCAAAGACACATCACCATCCTCAATTACATCTCGAACAAAGTGATATCGGACGTCAATATGCTTAGTCCTTGCGTGATGAACCTGATTTTTAGCCAAGTGGATGGCACTCTGACTGTCACAGAGAACCTCAACACTATCTTGTTCCACACCCAAGTCATTTACAAGACCTTGAAGCCACATTGCTTCTTTTACACCTTCTGTCAATGCCATATACTCTGCCTCTGTAGTAGAGAGAGTCACTGTATCCTGAAGCATAGATCTCCAACTAACCGGAGCACCGTATATCTGAAATACGTAACCAGTAGTAGATCTTCGTCTATCTAGATCACCAGCATAATCAGAATCAACAAACCCACGAACCTGACATGAATCTCCACCGAAGTCCAAACCCACATCCAAGGTACCTTTTAAGTACCTAAGCATCCATTTCACTGCCTCCCAATGTTTCTTCCCAGGGTTTTCCATATACCTGCTCACAACACTAACAGCCTGTGAAATGTCAGGGCGTGTACACACCATAGCATACATTAAACTGCCAACTGCACTAGCATAAGGAACATGCGATATGTATTCCTTTTCTTCCACTGTGACTGGAGATAACTTTCGAGAAAGTCTAAAATGTGAAGCCAAAGGAGTAATAACCGGCTTTGCGTTTTCCATGCCAAACCGTGATATAACCTTCTCAAGGTACCCCTTATGTGAAAGAAATAATTTTTTATTCTCCCTTTCTCTTCTTATCTCCATACCAAGTATCTTCCTTGCAGCACCCATATCCTTCATCTCAAACTCAGAAGCAAGTTGAGACTTCAATTTATTTATCTCCACCATACTCTTACAGGCAATGAGCATATCGTCAACATAGAACAAAAGATAAATAAAATCGCCACTACGAAGTTTTTCAAGTAAACACAACAATCATACTTACTTCGTGTGAACCCATGTTTCAACATAAAAATGTCAAACCGTTTGTACCACTACCTAGGTGACTGCTTTAACCCATAAAGTGATCTCCTCAAACGACAAACATGGTCTTCTTTTCCAACAACCTTAAAACCTTCCGGCTGATGCATATAAATTTCCTCCTCTAAGTCTCCATGCAAGAAAGTTGTTTTCACATCAAGTTGTTCAAGCTCAAGGTCACCATGAGCTACCAAGCTCAACAACACACGAATAGAAGTGTGTTTTACCACAGGCGAAAATATCTCATTGCAGTCAACGCCTTCCCTCTGAGCAAAACCTTTAGCTACTAATCTTGCCTTGAATTGAGTACCAGACTCTAGAGTTGTCTGTTTCTTCTTAAACACCCACTTGCAGCCAATTGCTTTCCTTCCATTAGGCAACGACACTAGATCCCAAGTATGGTTCTTTTGGAGAAACTCCATCTCACCCTGCATAGCTACTAACCAACTCTGACTATCTGAATGACGCGCAGCCTGCTTGTAAGTAGTTGGCTCATCATCTTCCACAGAGAGTGCATATGCAACCAAATCAACTGTATTCAACTGACCATAGTGCTTCAACGGTTCTTCAAAGCCAAAAATTTGAACTTGCTTAACCGATCGTTTGGACCTAGTTAAGGCCAAAGGTTGCTGCTGGGATTGATTATCTGCAACTGGTTGTTGTTCCTCATGGTCTTCAGGCTCATAATTCAGATCATGTGTGTCTGCTTCAACCACTTGTTCATCTGCTGCATCCACAGACGCTTCAACTTCCACTTTCTGAGTGTTCCTAGATTCACCACCACTATCAACCAACTCCTTAGCTTTAGTACAAGCTAACAAGGAATTCTCATCAAATGTAACATCTCGACTGATCACAAATTTATTATCCTCTAAACACCATAGACGATAACCCTTCACGCCTTTTGCATACCCCAAGAAAATGGCCTCTTTAGCCCTAGCATCAAGCTTATTTTCTTTCACATGGTAGTAGGCAATACAACCGAAAACTTTCAGTACACTGTAATCAGCATGTTCACCTGACCACACCTCATAAGGTGTTTTGCAGTCTAATGTAGAATGCGGCGATCTATTAATCAAGAAACACGCGGTGGCTATTGATTCAGCCCACCATTCTCTGCCAAGACAAGCATTGGAGCGCATACACCTAGCTCCTTCAAGCATAGTACGGTTCAATCTCTCAGCAACTCCATTTTGTTGTGGCGTGTTTCTAACAGTCCAATGTCGAACAATCCCTTCCTGATCACAAAACTGTTTAAAAGTACCCTCAGTATACTCGGTACCATTATCAGACCTCAAAGTCTTCACCTTTCTTCCAGTTCTATTCTCAACCATTGCTCTCCACCTTTTAAATGTCTCAAATACTTCATTCTTGGACTTCAAAAATATACCCATGTGTAACGGGAACAATCATCAATGAAGGAGACAAAGTACCTGGAACCTCCCTTAGAGGCGACCTTCGCTGGTCCCCACACATCTGTATGCACATAGTCTAGAATACCTCTGCTCCTGTGCTTGCTTGTACTGAATTTTACCCTGCATTGTTTTCCATATACACAATGTTCGCAAAACTCCATAGTTGGTTTCTGCATACCCTTCAGTAACCCTTGCTTGCTCAGTAGAGACAATCCTTTTTCTGTCATATGCCCAAGTCGCATGTGCCATAACCTAGTGTTTTCCGATGAAGAAGTTCCCACTGCCACATTTCCTGTTACCGTGTTACCCATCAAAGTGTACAAGTTACCTTGTTTGATCCCTTTCATGACAACCAAAGACCCACGGACAACCTTTAAAACTCCACCTATCGCTGTAAACTTACAACCATTGGAGTCTAAAACACCAAGTGAGATAAGGTTCTTTTTCAAGGCTGGGACATGCCTCACATCAGTTAAGGTTCTCACAACACCATCATACATCTTAATCCTCATTGTTCCAATTCCAACTGTCTTACAAGCGTAATCATTACCCATTAGAACAGTACCACCATCAATGTGCTCATAGGTAGTGAACCACTCCCTGTTTGGGCACATATGGTAAGAACACCCAGAGTCAAGGAGCCATCTCCCAGAGATTTTTGTGTTTTCACCCGCAACTGAATAACATTCTTCAGCCTTTTCCATACTAGATGCATAACTTGCTTCACTAGTATCACCCTTATCTTGATTTTTCTTGCCTTTCCAACTGTTATCATGATTACTCTTACTTTGATTTGGACAATTTTTCCTAATATGCCCCCACTCTCTACATTTGTGACATTGTGGACCTCTAGACTTTGAACTAGATTTTCCACTATTTGAAGATGATTTCACTTGAGACCTTCCTCTAACAACCAACCCTTCAGCTTGATCTTTCCCATTACCATTTGATGAAGTTTTCTTCCGAATCTCATTGGATAAGAATGCACCGGTAGTTTCATCAAATGTAAGTTCATCTTTCCCAAACAAAATTGTTTGTACAAGATTTTCATATGACTGCGGCAAGGAGTAAAGCAATATAATTGCTTGGTCTTCATCCTCAATCTTCACATCCACATCTCTCAAATTTGAGATAATCCGTGTAAACTTGGCGATATGATCACCAATTGGAGTGCCCTCATCCATTGCTAGTCTGTACAATTGGGTTTTCAAGTATAACCTGTTTGATAATGTCTTAGTCATAAACTGTGACTCAAGCTTCAACCAAACATCAGCTGCCGTAGTCTCTTCATTAACTAAAAAAACTATGTCTCTATCCAGACACAAGCAAATAGCAGCACGCGCCTCCAAATCCAATTCTTCCCATTCATCATCTGACATGGTTTCAGCCTTTTTATCCTTCCCTAGTAATGCCTTGTGTAATTTCTGAGAAATAAGCAAATTCCTCATTTGTATTCTCCAATATCCGAAATCGTTCTTACCATTAAATTTCTCGATTTCATACTTCCCCACATGTGCCTTGCTCACCTTGGATGCCATTGCAAACAAAACCTGTGACTTTCTAGACAAGAAGCTTCACTAAGGTTTTTTTTTTTTTTTTTTTTTTTTTTAAACAACTTGTGCACAAACAAATCCTAGCACTTTTGAATCTTCACAATCTTGAGTAGAACAATTCAAGATCAATTTCCCTTAGTGCTCTGATACCAATTGTTGCGCCTTATTGCGGAAGCGGGTAGACACCAACAATTGCACACAAGTACCACAAGGATCCAATCAATTAAATAGAGCAACTAGCAATGAAAGAAATTAGAGAAAATTAAGAACATACCACAAGAGACACAAGGTTTACGTGGTTCAGCAATTGCCTACGTCCACAGTGAGGTGATTCCACTATATTCAAGAACAAGGTACAAGAAGATGACAATTCTCACACAATCTCTCAACAAGAGATGAAACAATTCAAGGAATTATCTTTCTCTACTCCCTGTGCATCACAGTTTTTCTACGTGCAATCATCATAATAAAAACACCTATAGTTCCTAGTATATATAGGGACAACAGTTTTCTGTTTGGCAGCAGTTTCCTGTTTCACAGTAGTTTCCTGTTTCACAACAGTTTTCTGTTTCCTAGAATTTATTTCCTGTTCAAAAAACAATTTTCAGAAGTCCAAACAGTTTCCTGTTTCAAATAAGAGTACAAACACTTTCCTGTTTCAAACATGTTTCCTATTTCACAATTATATTTAGTCTCAAGAAGGTTTTAATTGCACAAAACCTCAATTAATAAAAATAGAAGCCAGATTGATTTCACTAATATATCTATGTTCTAGTCTTTAGCTTTCCTCTGTATTGTGAACTTTGGAATGCTACCACCTGGGCAACCTTATCAAAATTTGAAGAAAATAACAGCTTAACAAGCAAAATTTGAAAGATTCAACAATTAATTAAACCAAAGCACATTCATTAAGCTTCTTATAAAAACATTGATGAGTTCATATCACACTGAAAATATAACATAGAGTTCACATACATCACACTAAATATAACTACTAGATAAGACCATATATAAAGTGGTCTAGTTACATACAAAGCTTACAATTACACTGATTACTGCTTATTGCGTAAGCTACGGAAATATTCCTTAGGAGCCTCTTCAAAATCTTTCCTTGGTGCACGTTGAGTACGATTTGTTCCTGGAGCTACCATCATCTTCTTTTGCAAAAGTAGATTATTCTCTTTCCATTCAATTTTTTTCTTTTGCAAAAGTAGATGGTAAATACCCCTGAAGTCTTCATATAGGCAGGGGACCAATGCTTTATTATATTGTTTCATCTTTCCACATAAAAGAAACAAGAAAAATTCTAGATGTCGAGGAAATGAGCGGGGAAACCAGCTAGGGAAATGAGGTGGAGGGGGTGGAAACCGTTTACCCCCTTCGGGATGTGTGCATTGACTTTTTGCACGTGCGTTCCGAGGGGAGTGAACGATTCCACCCCCTCTACCTCATTTCCCTCGCTGGTTTCCTCACTCGTTTCCTCGACAGCTAGCAAAGCTCAAGAAACAAAAGCATAATCATAGCTAGTCACGCATTCAAGTGTAAGCTCAACATATTCTTACAAAAACAAAAGGAAATTATAACAATACAAGCCAAACAAACTTTTCCAAGTCTTGTTATCTTCTTCTTTTGAGTAAGTCTAGCCAGTCATGTTTGATAATTTTTTTTTTATATATATTTTACTCATTCTCTTTAAAGCACAAACACTATATATTATAGTAGAAGTGTAAGAAACTCAAAAACATGCCAAAAAAAAACAGCCAAAAAAAAAAAAAACTTGCAAATAAGGCTGGCTAGAATCAATGTCTTTTTTTTTTTTTTCTTTTTTTTTTCATTTTATTTGATAAAGAAGTCTTGCTACCTAGTACCTATAACATGCCTTTCAAACTTCCTCTATTGTGGATTGGAATACAAATAGAGGAGCTGATGTAAATCCACATCACTGTAATCAGTGGATTAGAGTCTTTATTTGCTATGACAATCACAATTAAAATAATCAAAAATGCTAGGAAATTATGTTTTTGCAACCAGATTTTGTAACTATGGTGATGTGGCGTGATCTTGAAAGAATGATGAAATTCTCAAAGTGTTTATATGTATTTCGAGGTTGTAAAAAATCTCTTCTAATGACGCCACATCATCCTGGTTACAAAACCTAGATCTCTAGCCTCACTCTAAAATAATACACAGATTGCTAGCAATTCTATTGTAAAATCATATCAAATCAATTAAAAACTCTTATGAGGTTGAGTTTTTTTTAATAGGTCGTTGATTATTTTTATTTATTTATTTATTAATCCTTGCCCGAAGGCTACATGATTGATCCTATTGGGTTAACCAAATCAGGCTCGAAGGCTACAATATTGTTGTCACCATAGAGACTTGTTTTCGCTCCGATCCATCGCCTCCAACTTGCATGATGACTCGCTTTCGCTTCGCTCCGGTCTAGTCCATCTAAGCAGTTGCATTCAATACCTAAATGCTATTTATCAACGGCGGAGCAAATATGCTCCTAATAATCGAGCGAAAACTCACAAAATCCTAACTGGTGATCAGTCTCAAAACCAAGACCACTCACAAGAAGAGTGAATGCTTGACCAAGTGAGCTAGACAAATCACAAGAAGGTTTTAGTTGACTTTACTAATATCTTTGTACTAGTCTTTAGCTTTCATCTGTATTGTGAACTTTGGAATCCGAATAGAGGAGTTAACATCCTCCTTATTACTCTAATCAATGGATTGCAAGAAGAAGAATCTTGATCACATCAATGGATTAGACAATTAACACAAAAAATATTATCAGCTGATCATGTCACAGTTTTGATGAACAAAACCATTCATATATATGTCTATGCAATTTTCGTGCAACTTCAAGACTGTAGTACAACTTCAGAGAAATTGCAAGAGCATCAACAATTAATGGAGGAAAAATCTGGATATTTAGCACAGATTACAACAGTCGCAAACCATCTTTCTACCTCTAATAGTTCTACACTTGAAAATGATAGGTTTTTATTGGAGTGGTTGAATATATCATCGGCCTCAAGTTTTTGTCTCCTAAGCTAGCACCTGGGCAGGGCAACCCTATCAAAATTTGAAGCTTAACAAGCAAAAATTGAAAGACTGAGCGAGTTAATTAAACTAAAGCACATTCATTAAGCTTCTTATAAAAACAATGATGAGTTCACATCACACTGAAAATAAAACACAGAGTTCACATACATCAAACTAAATATAACTACTAGATAAGACCATATATATATAAAGTGGTCTAGTTACATACAAGCTTACAATTACACTGATTACTCCTTATTGCGCAAGCTACGGAAATAATCCTTAGGAGCCTTTACAAAATCTTCCCTTGGTATATGTTGAGCACGATTCGTTCCTGGAGCTACCATCATCTTCTTCTTTGTCGACAATGTTGTATTAAATCATACGCTTAAGACTCTAGTTGATTCAATGGAAATAAGAAGAACAGAAACATACCGGATCGATCCATAGCGATTTCCCCGTTGATTGTGATGAGTTTGGATTGTTTGGATCTTCCGATTGATTCAAGCGTTTTCCCTTAGATCTCTGTTGAGAGGATACAGAAAATAATTCCAAAGTTTTGTTCTTTCTACGCATACGCTCAATCGGGGACCCATCCTATTTATAATGTCCATAAGTCACAACCCTTCAAATTACGGGCTGTGAATTTCCAATTCTGCCCCTCATTGAATTAGAAATTACATCCTTATTTACACCATGTTATTTATTAATACCTTATAGTCCAATACCCCTATTAGATCACATATTTAAATGGACTACACTTTAAGATAGCAATACACGTTATATTACATATGTGTGCCCACATTATTGGATTTGTCCAACAATCTCCCACTTGGGCCACATATGTTACCGTTAATGTGTATAACCGTATGAGCTCAAAACTTGCTATCACAAGTAAAGGTATTTCGAAACAATCTCGTCCGTTGACTATATTGATATAGGATTAAAGCGATTTGCGTCACAAGTAGCGTAACGAAATCCATCAATAGTCACATATACCAATATAATCAAATGACATAGATCAAACATGGATGTAGAGCATGGAAATTACATGTGATGTGATCCAAACATGTCTATTTCCAACCGGTCCAACTTTAATCTTTAATGAGATCAAACATATAATAAACAGACAATTGACTGAAGACTTTATTTCTGTAGAAAATACTAAATTACACCAATGTGTCCAAAAATTCATCATAGAACAACAAAACTCCCACTAAACCATGATATCCTCATGTGACATAACACCCATATGAGCGGTGTGCTCATGAAAGACCTTGGGTGGTAATCCCTTAGTAAGCGGATCCGCAATCATGGAGTGTGTCCCAATATGCTCTATGAAAATCTGTTTATTCTCTACTCTCTCCTTCACAACCAGGAACTTTATGTCAATATGATTTGACCTAGACGAGCTCCTGTTGTTGTTGGCATATAAAACTGCTGACTTATTGTCACAATATAACTTTAGTGGTCTTTCTATGTCATTCAAAATGCGCAGCCCAGTGACAAAATAACGCAGCCATAATCCGTGGTTGGAGGCCTCAAAACACGCCACATATTCTGCTTCCATGGTGGAAGAAGCTATGAGTGTCTGTTTAGCACTTCTCCAAGAAATAGCTCCTCCAGCTAACAGATAAATGTAGCCTGATGTAGATTTTCTACTATCTTGGCATCCAGCAAAATCAGAATCAGCATACCCTATGATCTCCAACTGATCTGATCTCTTGTATGTGAGCATGTAATCCTTAGTTCTCTGTAAATATCTCATAACCCGTTTAGCTGCTTTCCAGTGACTCATCCCAGGGTTATCCAAATATCTGCCAAGCATTCCAACAATGAATGCTATGTCTGGACGTGTACATACTTGAGCATACATAAGACTCCCAACAGCGGATGCATAGGGGATCTTTTGCATCTCTACAACTTCAAGTTTAGTCTTAGGACACTGTTTAAGACTGAATTTATCTCCTTTAGATATAGGGGTATCTCCTGGTTTACAATCTTGCATGCCAAACCTTTTAAGCACTTTTTCTATATAGCCCTTTTGTGATAATCCAAGAATACCCCGAAAACGATCCCGGTATATCTGAATCCCTAAGACAAAAGAAGCTTCACCAAGATCTTTCATTTCAAATTTCTTTGATAGAAATCTCTTGGTTTCGTGCAACATGTCTATATTATTAGTGGCAAGCAATATGTCATCAACATACAAAACCAAGAAGATATGCTTACTCCCACTGAACTTATGATACACACAGTTATCAACAACATTTGTCTTAAAACCAAACGAGACAATTACTTGATGAAATTTGTAGTACCATTGACGGGAAGCTTGCTTGAGCCCATAGATGGATTTCTTTAGTCTGCAAACCATATTCTTTGGGTCTCCAGACACAAAGTTTTCTGGTTGCACCATATAAATTGTTTCATCAATGTCGCCATTGAGAAATGCTGTTTTAACATCCATCTGATGCAACTCAAAGTCAAAATGTGCAACAAGAGCCATGATTGTCCTAAATGAGTCTTTCTTTGACACTGGAGAGAAAGTCTCTTTATAGTCGATGCCTTCCTTTTGAGTGAAGCCTTTAGCTACAAGACGAGCTTTATACCTTTCCACATTACCTTTTGAGTCCTTCTTGGTTTTGAATATCCATTTACAACCAATAGGCTTTGTATTTTCAGGTAATGGGACAAGATCCCAAACTTGATTGTCTTGCATAGACTTGTACTCCTCATTCATAGCATCTATCCACTTTTGAGAGTTAGAATCCTGCATGGCTTGATGGAAGTTGATTGGATCATTTTCCACCAATCCATCATTTTCCTCATGTTCTTCGAGAAATACCATAAAATCATCCGGAATTGCTCTTCTCTTTTCTCTCGTGGATCTCCTTAATGGCATTTGATCTTGAGGTTGTTGAGTTTGTTCTTCTGGAATATTTAATTCAATTGGAGCAGGGAGTAGTTCAACATTGTCCTGTTGAGGTTCCAGATCTGTTTCTTGATCAATGACAGGTAGTGGAACATGTACATTGTCAACAACAGTAGTAGGAGTCGAAATTGATTCCTCCTCAAAGACAATGTCTCGTACCTGATTTCTCCCCCCAAACTCGACATCCTCAAAAAATGTTGCTGTCCCCGTTTCAAAAATGGACTTAATAGTGGGATTATAGAACTTGTAGCCCCTAGATCGCTCAGAGTAGCCAATGAAGTAGCTGCTCACTGTTTTGGAGTCCAATTTCTTTTCATTCGGCCGATAAGGCCTTGCTTCAGCTGGACATCCCCAAATGTGAAAATGCTTTAGACTAGGTTTTCTACCTGTCCAAAGTTCATAAGGTGTTTTGGCAGCCGCTTTAGTTGGTACTCTATTAAGGATGTAAGCTGCAGTCTTTAGTGCTTCTCCCCAGAGTGATTCAGGTAATGTAGAATGACTGATCATACTCCTTACCATGTCCTTAAGAGTTCGGTTTCGTCTTTCAGCTACACCATTCATGCTAGGTGATCCCGGCATGGTGTACTGTGGGACGATTCCACATTCCTCTAGGAATTTAGCAAATGGTCCTGGACGTTGTTCACCGGAACCGTCATATCTGCCGTAATACTCACCACCACGGTCAGACCTGACACTTTTAATTCGTTTGTTGAGTTGGTTCTCAACCTCAGCTTTGAAAGCTTTGAACATATCCAGTGACTCAGATTTCTCATAAATGAGATATAGGTACCCATAGCGTGAGTAATCGTCTATGAATGATATAAAATATTGTTGACCATTCCAAGAAGCCGAAGGGAATGGTCCACAAATATCTGTGTGGATCAATTCTAAGACGTCTGAAGTTCTGTTTGCACCTAATCTCTTTTGTTTGGTCTGTTTTCCCTTGATGCACTCAATACAGACATCAAAGTCTGAAAAATCAAGAGAATCTATTATGCCATCTGACACAAGTCTCTCCATTCTCGTTTTCGAGATATGTCCTAAACGTTTGTGCCATAGTTTTGATGAATTTCCTTCATTTAGCTTACGCTTAGTACCACGTGATTCCACATGCAAGGTTACATTATATGAGGCAATAGTATCAAGAAGATATAGGTTATCAAATGTGCTTAATGAACCAGTACCAATAATATTGGAATTTAATGAAAGACTAAATTGATTATTTCCAAATGAACAACAATATCCAAATTTGTCCAACAAGGAAATAGAAACCAAATTCCGTCTAAATGACGGTACTACAAAAGTGTCTTTCATTTCCAAATAACAACCAGTCCCTAAGAGTAACCTAAAGTTTCCTATTGCTTCCACTTCTACCGATTTTCCATCGCCCACGAAGATGCGTCTTTCAGCATCACTTGGCTTTCGGTAGCTCAGACAACCCTGCATAGAAACACTTATGTGAGTAGTAGCACCAGAATCTAACCACCAAGTGTTTCGAGGTACTGAAGCTAAGTTAACCTCAGAACAGACCAAAGCAAGAAACATACCCTTTTTAGCACGCCAAGCGTGATACTTGGTACATTCCTTCTTTACATGTCCAGGTTTCTTACAAAAGAAACAACCCTCATTTCCTTTCTGTTTCTTTTGTGCTGGACCCTTAGCAGCTTCATAATCCTTCTTTCGTTTTGTGCCCTTATCTTTAGAGGTGCTTGCAAAATGAACACTTTCTGTTCTGTCTTGCTTCAACCTGTCTTCCTCTTGTACACAGTAAGAAATGAGCTCATTAAGAGTCCATTTCTCCTTCTGACAGTTGTAACTGACCTTAAACTGACTGTACTGTGGAGGAAGTGATATTAAAACTAAATGCACGAGTAAGTCCTCAGACAACTCAAGCTTCAGTGCTTTAAGTTTTGAAGCAAGATGAGACATCTCCATGATGTACTCTCTAATGTTTCCTTTGCCTTTATA
The DNA here is from genome assembly GCA_003290165.1 of Berberis thunbergii. Lineage (NCBI taxonomy): Eukaryota > Viridiplantae > Streptophyta > Magnoliopsida > Ranunculales > Berberidaceae > Berberis > Berberis thunbergii. Next base: position 14,285 of record QNQO01002603.1, on the reverse strand, counting down.
CTTTAATGAAATCAAGCTAGCTAAAAGTGTGCTTGTTTCAGCCTTATCGTTTTTAGCAAAACGCTTTTCAAGTTCAGTAAGGAACTCACTGGCATTGGTCACCCCTGCGGATATTGCACCCCTAAAGGCTTCTGGAATACCTCGCTTTATGAGCATGAGACTCATGCGATTGGAGCGTTCCCACTTCTCGAAGTATTTCCTGGCATCAGGAGTACTTACATCTGTAAGAGGAGCGGGTTGCTCAATCCTTAAGGCAAGATCCAGATCCATACATCCAAGAACGATTAACACGTTCTCTTTCCAGTCCTTGAAGTTTGTCCCATTAAGCATGGGAATATTATTTACACCAGCAGATATACTAGTAGCAGACATATTAGCTGTACAGAGAATAAATTACATAAATAACATATTCACGTCATTATTCAATTGCATAAACTTTTAAATTCATACAATAGGTAAATAAAAACCCACATTAAGATACCTAACACAGGATTGTTATTTAGTCTTTGGACAGAAATATCAATCTGTAAGTGGTACTCTTCGTACAAAATGAAACCGGCCTAATATTATGCCTTTTCTTTGGACTGACATAATAAAAGCATGGTAAAGTAAACTTTATCACATATTTAAGACTAGGGACTATCCGGTCAAAACAATATTCCTTTGGGCCGATTGTTTCACATGGAAGTAGCATGCTCACTTATTTAAAATCAACCAATATTTTCTAATAGTGGTTGCTTTGGCAACATATTAGTTAAATGGTGTAAATTTTAAATAAGGAACACAATAGTGATACATGAAACCAAAATTTTATTCTATGTATAAATAAAATATAGCCATTAATACAATTAAAACATGGGTCTAAATAAAATATAGCCACATTACATAGGTCCCAACACTTTAAAACAATATTACCAACAGCAACAGGCCCAATAGTCAAAGTAAAATGTACTAACAGACCCAATTATTAATAACAGCAACAGGCCCAATAGGTGAACAATCACCAAGCCCGTGAACAGTCAACTGAATAGTCACCAGGCCCGTGAACAGTCACCAGGCCTGTGAACAATCACCAGGCCCGTGAATAGTCACTATACAAGCCCAACATTCGCCAGGCCCAATAGTGAATAGTCGCGGTCAATGGTGAACAGTCGCGGTCAATGTGAACAGTAACGGTCAATGTGAACAGTAATTTTTTTTTTTTTTTTTTTATTTTAAAAAAATTGCATAATCGAAGATACTGTTCACTGTAACAGTGAAATCGTTTTCACTATTCACTGTTCGCCGTTTACTATTCACTGTAACACGTATCACTGTTCACCGTAACGGTGTCACTGTTCACGAAAGCGCAAACACTGTTCACTGTAACAGTAAAATCGTTTTCACTATTCACTGTAACACGCATTACTGTTCACCGTAACGGTGTCACTGTTCACGAAAGCGCAAACACTGTTCACTGTAACAGTAAAACCGGTTTTTTTTTTTTTTTTTTTTTTAATACATCTATTTCACCTTAATCCAAATTGTAATCTATTTCAATAGGAAATACAATTACAATGTAATCACTGAATACAATTACACTCACAATGAAACAGTGAAAACAATTGCCATGAATACATATCACTGTAGGTCCATATCATGCTATATCAATCACTGTATTAATACATAATCCATAATCACTGTATTCATGCTATTCATATGAATCTATAATCATGTCTTTATAATCATGTCCAAATACATAAACTATATGAATCTGTAATCATAAATAACATATAGTATTCAATTGCCTTGATATTATATGAATGTATATATATCATTGTATGAATCAAATAATCACTGTATGTTTTCCTTTATAATTTCACATGGAATCAACAAGAGTTGCTCTGATACCAATTGTTGTATTAAATCATACGCTTAAGACTCTAGTTGATTCAATGGAAATAAGAAGAACAGAAACATACCGGATCGATCCATAGCGATTTCCCCGTTGATTGTGATGAGTTTGGATTGTTTGGATCTTCCGATTGATTCAAGCGTTTTCCCTTAGATCTCTGTTGAGAGGATACAGAAAATAATTCCAAAGTTTTGTTCTTTCTACGCATACGCTCAATCGGGGACCCATCCTATTTATAATGTCCATAAGTCACAACCCTTCAAATTACGGGCTGTGAATTTCCAATTCTGCCCCTCATTGAATTAGAAATTACATCCTTATTTACACCATGTTATTTATTAATACCTTATAGTCCAATACCCCTATTAGATCACATATTTAAATGGACTACACTTTAAGATAGCAATACACGTTATATTACATATGTGTGCCCACATTATTGGATTTGTCCAACAGACAAAAGACTATATAAACCATATCCAACTGCAGCAAGAGCAGCAAGACCAGCAAAACCTACGGAGCTTTGTGTGCTTTCAGAAGAACCCATTGTTTTGTGAGAGAGAAGTAGAGGGGTTTGCTAGTTATATATGGAAAGAGTGAGTAGTTTTCTCCAACTTTCACTATGACATTATTTATTGCATGGCTTTCCCGTTCAGTGAACCTGGGTCCTATCAAATTCCAATCTGATCATATAGTGATTCTGGACCTTGAATAATCCGATCCAATAAAAAAAAAAACCCAAAAAGTATGTCGACAAGGTTTCGGGCTTTTTTGCACCAAGTGGGCTGCCAATCAGATATCCATATAGTGTTATTGAATTTTTGTACTTTTAACTTTTATCGGATCAAAAATTTTAATTTCATTTCGGATTTAGCATAAGTACTATACTATTATAAAATAAAACTCCAATCTAACTAACTATTTCCCTCAGTCACTCACACACTTCTTTGCAAGAGAAATTTTTTATTTTTATTATTTTATTATAATGTTGTGATTTTTAATTTTGGGAGAAACGCTGTGAACATGCATATATCTAATTTATGAGCAGTGCTACGCTGTCTGGTGAGCAATGGCACGCACTTGGTGATGAGGTGGCAACCTCATCAAAAGCCAAAAAAAAAAAAAAAAAAAATACAGAGTGAAATCATATCTCTCCAAACGTTGGGAAACCTTAGGGCTCCAAACGCAAGGAAACCTCCGCCTCCTCTACCCAAAATCTCTCATTGTTTACAAACACATCCCCAAATACAAAATCTCTCATTGTCTCAACCAATCCTCACACCCAAACACAAAAAACTCAGTGAGCTTCTTGGCAGGAAGACTAGCTGCAACAAAGGGGTCTTACTTCCTCCAGGAATCCAAACAAGCTGCAACTCGTCTTGCTCAGAAGAAACCCAACAATCTCTCTTGTTCACCTTCATCAGTGACTGAACCCCAACTAGATGTCCTTCACGAGATTCTTCAGCGTTTTATGCCCACCAAAATATTAGAACATCTCTCAGACTCATCTCTCTCCACAGGCTCCAAATGGGTTCTTCCTAATGACCCCACCAAGGTCTCTTCCATCTTTTTCGATGCTCAGAACCCTCTTCGAGCTTATGTTTCCCTTCCCCAGGTCTCCTTTGGCCCAAACAATGGTATAGACCTGAGAATAATACCCAGTCATATGTGGATATAAGAATGCCTAACTTATAAATGCACCTGCAGAATGCGAAAATGGCGAATGGAGATCCTATTATATGATACAATCACAATCGGATTTGTCATACAATTTACAAACAATTGACGCCAATCCACCTGACATTCCTAACCTTGCAAATCTTTGGTGCAATGACGATCATGGTGATAAGGACAAAGCCACATACGACTGAGTATTATTCTCAAGTCTATACCATTGAGAAAATTTTAGCGACTGCTCTCAGTGCCAAGAGTCTTTCCTGCATATATATACACTAATAACAAGTAATTCATGTAATCAGCTGGATGTTTTTGCGCCCAGCTATTTGGAGAGCTCCTTAAGGAGGGGAGACTCTTTTACCTTTGCGTTCTTTTCAAAATGCCATTTCTTCGATTTACTTTCCGCCTGAAATGAGAAACTAGAGTTAGTTTGGTAAAAGCAGTAAAGGGAAAATAAAGGTAAGCATAGTGATATTACCCAGACTCGCAGAGAGCCAAATTGCTCCCTGAACATCTCAAGCTTAGGCTGAACCAAGTCTTTTCCTTTGGTTTTAATGTCATCAATCTGCAAAAATAATTCAAATTGGATTCTCAAAAAGGGTTTATGTGAAGAGAGTACAATGCAACCAACTAACCACTCTAAGAAAAAAATAATTGAATTTTTTGATTGTTGAATCTTTAGTATAATCATTCTTCATATCATTGAAATAAATATACCAATATTTTCACCCCCTGCCCACACCCCGCATCTAAAAACTACAAAAAAAAAAAAATTAATAAAACGCTTTGCCACAATTTGTGTTGTTGAGCACAAACATTTGGGATAATGCTTTGTTGTTATTGAAACTGAACTTCCAATTAAAGATTACCATTCTTATGTTAGTGTATCTTCTTATGTTAAGATTGTTTCTGTTTTACAAGAGAGGTAACTTAGAATAAAGACTACAAGAGTAAAGATACCAACTTACATCATGTAGTTCTAGCTTTGAGGCCGCCAGTCCACATGTCAAAGCAGCGCCACCAAAGACAATAGTTGTAGCAACCATAAATGCCATTCCAACTACAATAACAAAGTCCTTGAGTGCTCAGTTGTTGAAATATAAAATTACAACAAAATCCATTTTCACCACAAATGTTGATTATTTAAAACATCAGTTTTGCACAACACAGGAAAGATTATGATGAATTCATTAAAACGGTCTACAAAATATCATCCGCGACAGCCAACTCTGCCCTTCTGTTGGGTAAACAAAGCATTTTACTGAATGGCAGAAAACTACATGCATGAGAATGCACATATAAGACTAATTATTAACATATACTTGGATGGTTTAAATTATGATTGGTGTACACTTAGTTGTGGCTAGGTGTTATCATGATTTGAGCTAAAAGGAAATGGCAAGTTTCACTACAAGATTGAACCATTGACACTTCATGTTGTAGTAAAGGGAGTGCTTCTAAAACTTAAACTCATACTTGAACCAAAAGATTTTAAACTAAATGTTGGGTCATAATTTGAATTCTTAAATCTAAATTGAAAACACCCAGAGGATGTAGAAGACCTACCTCGTGAAAGCCCTTCTGCAACAGCTTTTAACTTCTCAGGGTTGACATGTGTGTACTTGTCACGACGCAATCATTCACCGTTGATGCTAAAAACGAATGCTCTCCTTCAGGTAACTGCCATCTGAATCATAACATACAACAAAATCATATTAACTTATAAAGTCTCTAGATGCGTATCCTAGCTTCAACCCCCAATAGATGTGATTCTACCAATAAACCATTGCAAGTTACTGAGAGAAACTTAAAACTTTTTGAAAACAAAAAAAGAAATATTGAACAAATTGGTACGAAGAAATCACCAATTCAAAACCTACCCACACATCAAAACATCAAATTTAGATGGGTGTTGCATTAGTACCATTTTATCCGACACATAAACCTAAAATCTAACCTAAAAAATTGGGGGAAAACAAGTTTTTAGATGCCAAAAAAATGAAATTTTGAGCTAATTGGTACGAAGAAATCACCAATTCAAATGCAAAATCAACTCTTTACACAAAATCAAACTAAAACCCAGAATACTTACAGAACTACATAATCCATAATTGAAAAAGAAAATTAAAAAAAAAAACTGACCTTTTGGGGCCAAACACTACACCAAAAGGCCTATTTGGCTACACGGAGGTGGCCACGGCCCTAAACCGTTGGTTTATTTGCCACGGCTAAAAACCGTGGCTATAGTGGCCAACGGCCTAAAACCGTGGCTAAAAAGGCTTGGCCACGGTTCTAAACCGTTGGAGTGTTTGCCACGGCTAAAAACCGTTGCTATAGTGCCCAACGGCCTAAAACCGTGGCTATAGCCGTGTGTTTGCCACGGCTATAAACCGTGGCTATAGGGAGCAACGACCAAAAACCGTTGCTAAATCTAAGGGTTTTGCACGTGGGCCGCATGCGTGGAGGGAGACTTACGCGCTCTAGCGAAAACAACTTTCCCGTTCGGGCGAAAACTGATTTCCCGCTTTGGCGAAAAAAATTGGGGAGAATAATAGAGGTTGCGCGGTCATTGGGAGAGATTTTCGACCATTTTGCAGAGGAGAGATCGAGGAGGAGAGAAAATCAAAGTTTAAATCAAAGGAGGAGGAGGAGGAGAGGTTTGGCGCAGAGGAGAGATCGAGGAGGAGAGAGCTTCAGAGTCAGAAAGAGCTTGAAAATTTCACGGTTTGGTTTCGCCTCCTTCCATTTTCATTTTAGGGTTCCATTTAAGATCTTCAAATGTGTTTATCTCCAGGTATCAATTTACTGTTTAATCAACTTGCTTCTGTTCTAAATTTTTCTTTGCACCATGTGTAGATTTTCCCAGCATTTTCTTGGGTATATAGCTGCTATTTTTAATGTTTTTTCATCTCTTCACTTCTGTCTGTCAGTGTTATTGACGGATGTTAAAGAAGCTAATGAGAAGAAACTTGATTATTGTTATTCTGTTCAAAAAAATTTAATTGACTATATGTTTGTCACCTCCATTGAAGAAACTGATAAGGAGACTGATGTTCTGTATAGACTGAACTTCTCCGAAATGTGGTCTTTAACTTCCCCTGTTGTGAAGCTTAAATTTTTATGAATGAACAAAATACATGTTACAAGTTATTTAAGTATGTTTGAAAGCTCCCCGAAATGAACATACAGAGCAAAAGTTAATTCAATCAACTGGATGCTTACTACTGCTACTTATACTACTACTTTTGGTTTAGTAAATGGATTGGCATTTTGATTGAAAGTGTTTATTCATTCAATTAGAAAAACTAACTTGTTGTATAATGGATTTTGGATAAGATGGTGTTCAAAAGCTGCAAGACGGAGAGTTCATTGTTCAAGTGAGTCAATTTTTCGTGGGTTGCTTGTAAAGTTTCTTAAAGTGGGTGCTATGTTCTTTAGGTTTAGACTGAACTTTTTAAAGGGGAGAGTCTCCCACATTCAGTTGTCAAATCTTGTGAGTTATTTAAATTCAGTCACTGCAGTTGTCATCATTCATCCAAATTTTTGTTATTGTTCTAGTATTTTAAGGTTTCATATTTAGATAGCCCTGTTAGGGACTTCTACAGCAAGATTAGTCGAGATTGTGGGATCTGGGGGGAATCAAGTGATTTCTCCCCCATTATTTTAGTTTTTATTGTCCAAAACTTGGGAATTATGCACCAAAATAATATATTTCCAAGAGTCATACACTCTTTCAAGATTCTTATGCTGCCTTGCTACTTAGAATATAACATTTTTTTTGTGGTAAGAAAGCCTTCATGCTTGAGTGTTTTTGCTATTTAGGTTGTGTATTGGACTTGTTATTCCCCTAAGTATATGTACACACAATTTATTCAATAATATTTGATGATTATTTATTTATTTATTTTTGAGAAAGAAGTAAAGTTTTATATTTCCACTTTGCAGGAAATACATTTGAGTTACAAACCTCTGCCTTACTGAAGTTCTCCTTTAGGTATCCTCTCTTTCTCTCGATCTATTTCCGATTACTTTCTTGCATCATCCAGACTGCATTACCTCCCTTTGCTTTTAATTCTGAATTTAAAAATCACTTTTCTGTGTCTCTGTGTGTGTTATTGTAGTTGTAGTTATTGATATTGATGTGTGAGGCGAGGGAAACAAATTAAGGTTTTCTAGCTGTTTGTTTATGGAATTCTGATAGATGTGTGTGTTATTGTAGTTGGCATCACTGTTTCACACATTTTGATATGTTTGAATACCATTGACAAAGGTGGTAAGCTTTACTTCAACTTAAATCCCGATTTGCTTATGGCATGGTTAACTCATTTGGTGTTTCATTTCTATTTGCAGGATGGGACAAGAACTTTGGCTTCCAGCTATACATGAGTGATCCCAGTGGAAACTATGGTGGGTGGAAGGCTGCAGATATAGGAGCAATCAACCAAGCAGCACAGTTAAGTCATGGTAAACAATATCAGTCCCATGGTAAACAAGTAATTTAAGAAGTAGTTTTTATGTAGAACCTTCATGTTTCCTAAAAAAGTAGTTTAAGTCATGGTAAACAATATCAGTCCCATGGAGAACCTTCATATTAAATTTATGCAAACAACAGTTTTCATATTTATGTGTAACATTTGGATAAAAATATTGATATCAAAATAGAAACATTTGGATAAGTAAAGGTATCTATTCTTTCTATCTTTCAAATCGTAAACCACGTGGGTTCAATTTCAGGTGAAAACTCCTTGAAAGGGTCATTTTCACGTATATCCTTTTATGATTGAGTGGTTGTTCTTGTGCGCATCTAAGAGATCTACACTTGATATAAATTTCTGAAGTGACTGATACGAAGATTAGTTCATTGGTGCTGTATATTGTTTTCATATCTTCATTTGCAGTTGAAAGGCCTACTCAACGGATGAATTCATCATATATTTCTGTAAATAAATAAATAAATAAAATCCATCATATTTATAATAATACTTTAATTAAAAAATCTATCAACTTTTTTACTGATAAATTTTATCTAGAAGAGCCCCTCTACATTAGACATGTTAAATTTGAAAATGACAACTATCTAACTCCTATCATACACTCTGGACAGTCCATCAACAACCCCATGTACATGTCAAGAGGTGAGACAAACAAACAAAGTCTGACATCTATTTCCTGATTCAGCTTGCAGGAACTGCAAAGTCAAGATTCTCTGCAAAGGACTATAGTGATCATATGGCTCTTGTTCGTGCTTATGAAGGATGGAAAGATGCAGAGAGGGAAGGATCTGCATATGAATATTGCTGGAGGAATTTTCTCTCTGCTCGGACTCTTCAGGCTATCCATTCTCTTAGGAAGTAGTTTAACTTTATCTTAAAAGATGCTGGTTGTTAGATGAGAATGCCAGTGCAAATAATACTTTGAGCCATAACCATGGTTCGTGCCGTCATTTGTTCAGGTCTTTTTCCTGGTATAGTTTTTTTAAGAAAGTGTAAACCATAGTTTTTATTTTTATTTTTATGGATCAATCAATCAAGCAGGCAGGTATAAATTAATGGACTGCTAGGTGACTAAGAAAGTCACTACGCAAAAAGGTCCAACTGCTCTACCCTATGTGTGATATACAACTAACATGGTCTTGTTTTTAAGGTGAATTTGTCTTAAACATGATTTTCTTATTGATGGATTAAAACAGGTCAATGGTGGTTGGGTACTTGATGGACAAAAGCGCTGGATAGGAAACAGTACCCCTGAAGAGAGTTATTGGTTACATTTTTTTCCAATTTATACATGTTTCAGCTTGCATTGATTATTGCATCTCTGTTTGTGCAAAATAATTGTGTGGGTATTTAGTTCTTTTGTCATTTCTTGCATGTGATTAGGGAGATGACCTTCATCCTCGTGTTTGCCCAGCCAGCCGCCCCTGCTGGCTGGCTGGGCAGCCTTGTGTTGCAATCGGATGGGTCATTGCTGCTCGGAAAACAGGCTCTGGAATGGCTCTGCTTTGCGGCTCTGTTTGGCCTGCAGGGGCGGTGTAGGCGACTCAGCTGCGGGGATCACAATGCGCGCAGGAATGAGGTGCACTCAGCCTGGTTTATGTCAGTTTCCATTTGCGGGGCGGCTGGCTGGACTGCATGTGCACTGATAGGAGCTTTCAGCATGGGTTCTCCCCTGTTTTGCACGGTGCCCTTGGCACTGCAGGAGCGAGGAGACATCCACAGAATGTCAGAACCGCTCTCGGTGGTCTTGCTATTTCTATCCTGAGACATCCACAGAATGTCAGAACCGTGCATTTGAGCTTATGAAGAAACCAGAAGCATGGAAGGATGGGATTATAACAGGAAAAGATAACTACACTTCAAAGGAAATATGGTCTGGACAGACACCGAGGTATGTGCACAGGGGATAAGGAAACTGGCATTATATCCTAATTATTGAAAATTTTATGATGTGTTGATGTGGTTGGATTTACTTGTCGTGATGTATAGTACTTTTTAATGTAGGGTTTGGGGCGAACCTTGGAATGACTTGCAACCGACGACTGAGATTAATGGGAGTTTGATTAGAAGTCATCGCAAAATGGATAGGAGGTGGTGGCGGGCACAGGTGACAGTCGAAGCTCACTTCAAACTATGGAGAAGTAGTGTTGATTTTTCATAAACAAGTTATTGTGTTCCATGTATCATTTATTCTTCAGTTTGTTTCTGATCATCATTCAATTATGAATACTTCATGTCGGATTTTAGTTTAATTTTCAAAGAAAATTTTCATACTGAAGAGCTACATCACACCTTTTCAGGCTGTGCGCTACCTAATGAGGTATCAAACTAAATACACATGTGACCTCCTGAATATCGCTCGGCATACAACCTTTGGAATGCAAGCTGCAAAAATTGTCGCTGAAAGTCTTGGAGAATGGCCAAGGGTATGACATGTTTAAATCTATTTTCTGTTGATTCTAAGGGTATGAACGATTCAATTTTCACATTTAAGGACAGGTTTTCACTTTTTTTTTTTTTTTTAGGAAACTTAAAGTTGTTTAAAAATCTACAGGTGCCAAGTTGGAAGCTTATAGAGGTCATATATTTTATACAACTTACAAATCCTCTTGTAGCCACTTCCAAGTAAATGTAAACAAAGTGAGTGGCTACCAGGGTGCAAACAAACACCTCTTGAATATTTTGTTTTCGAAAGAGAGGTTTCCCAATTTGGTTTAAAATAACAAAGGCGTCATATGCTTCACACCAGCTCAACTGTGCAGATGCATTCCACTATAGTAGAAATATGGGTACTGGCTAATTAAAGTTACTCTGGGATGGTAAAGATCCTGTAACTCTACTATTGGCGTTTGATTTTCCTCAACAATATATTCACATAGAAAGAATAAACTATATGTAATGTGCCCTTCATTCTTATTATTGCTAAGCAACTGCTATGTTTATATCTGCAACAAAATGCTCTACAATCTCTACAATTAAAGACTGCAACTTTAGCAGTGAACCTAAAACAAGCATCCATCTTTTTATTCTTTCATTTTTTTTCTTTTGAAGAATGAAGATAATTGTCTATTATTAGTGGCCATTAAGCTCTAGCACTTTTGACACTTGACACTCATGTCAGAGATTGGTTTTAGTTCTCTAGTCGTCGTTACCACATTTCTGTGATCTTTTACCTGCATCCTTACTAGTCGTCGTTACCACATTTCTGTGATCTTTTAACATTTTGAGGGCAGTTCCTGTTTTGATGAATTGATCTCGTGTCTCTTGACAGTTAATACATTCTGCAGACTCACATGTCCCATTTGTTAGTCTTGCCAACCTTTGTTGTTTAGTATCACTTTAGGCCGACCGAAATCATTAGCATTTCATCAACCTCCTGATGAACTTTTACTATCCTTGATTTTTGACTTTGTGATTTCTAGCTCTTGTTAGTTCAGGTGTATAGTTTCCAATCGGCAAAGCCCATTATTATACCGTGTGCTGTGTTCCACATGCGAATGTCTGTAATGGAGTCTAGATTGTCTACACCTGGGTGGACAGTTTGAGATTCTCCATTTAAGGATGTCTTTCATTGACTATTAATTCGTATTGTCTGCAGGTGCTTAGCAGAAAATTATATTTACCTGCCAAGCTTTCACCAGAACGAAGGTTGCGTCCCGTTTATTATCAAGTTTCTGTTTCTTTCAAAATGATATCCACCAAGGAACTGATACATCAACTTTCTTCAATTGTGCTTTTATTTATGTTGTACAACTACAACATCAACTTGATGGATTTTATCATGTGACTTTGCCTTTCATATCGATGTTGTTGTTACACCTCTATTAAAATGTTGGTGTGCCTTAATATCGTCTAGCCCACTTATATTGTTTTCTAACATATTGGAGATTTTTCTAATATTTATCCTGAATTCCCTTTAACAATTAGCAGTATTGGTTGGGCTACAAGCACAAATGCTTTTATGTTCATTCAGTACCTTATGTGTTACTTTTGCTTTGGATTTCAGAGATGGTGATCTTCCTCTCATTGTCGCCATTGATTTGTAGCCCATGGCTCCCATTGAAGGTGTTATTCAAGTGCAGGGTGATATTACAAATGCTCGGACTGCTGAAGTGGTAATGTGAAATGCTCATGTACTTCTCACTTTTCTTGCAGTAAACTATGCACTCATAATATGTTTATGGGTTGATGTTATGTCTGGAATCAGTTATGTGATATCTATTCTTAAATACAAAAAGGCTGGCTAACATAATGTAGGGAACTCACAGGCTTCTGCTGGAAGTTCTCAAAATAGGTTCATGTTTTCTTTTTTTTGTTTTTGTTTTTGTTTTTGTCCAATCAATGGACTCCATTTCATAACTTATATAATATGGAAAAGTTGAAGCTTCTGATGAGTTCATATGAGATTTGTATTGATCATAGCCACTTCATAAAAAATTATTTATTTGTCAAGCTTCTTGTTGTCTAACTTCAATCCACAGATTCATTTATTTTGTTTCATGTGTTAAATCTGTTGTAACTACTATTGGCTGCTATCCAAAATAATTGAGAATGACATATAGAAAGCTTGCTTTGTAGATAAACTACTTTTTTCTGTTCCTTATGACTTTTCAGTGCTAACATTAAGAAATAAATATTTTTCCCTCGATGGTTAGATGCACTACACCAAAAACCCCCATTAGCCACGGTTTTATACCGTGGGCGGAAGACATTGCCACGGCTAAGAGCCGTGGACTACAGGGGCGTCGCAAAATTTTTTGTCACGGCTAAAAACCGTTGCTAAACATTGTAGCAACGGTTTTATGGTTGAAGGGGGGGCGTTATTTGCAGAAATTAGCAACGGTTATAAACCGTTGCAATAAAACTAGCAACGGTTTAAAGCCGTGGCTAAATTAGCAACAGTTCTAAGCCGTTACAACGTGTAAATATTAGCAACGGTTATAAACCGTGGCTAACAAGATAGCTACGGTTTATAGCCGTGGCTAACCATGGCAACGGTTTTGAACCGTTGCTAAGTCTATCTATTTGCAACAGTTTTAAACCGTGTCTAAAAGTAGCAACGGTTTCTAGCCGTGGCTAACCATTGCAACGGTTTTGAACCGTTGCTAAGTCTATCTATTTGCAACGGTTTTAAACCGTGTCTAAAAGTAGCAACGGTTTCTAGCCGTGGCTAACCATTGCAACGGTTGTGAACCGTGGCTAAGTACATGTATTTGCAACGGTTTTAAACCGTGTCTAAAAGTAGCAACGGTTATGAGCCGTGGCTAACTGTGGCAACGGTTAGAAACCGTGGCTAAATAGTGTAAATTAAACCATGGCTAAATAGTGTAAATTAAACCGTGGCAAAGGTGCTAGCAACGGTGTTTAGCCGTGGCAATATGGAACCACGGTGTGAAACCGTTGGCAATTAAAACAAAATTCAAAAAAAAAAAAAATATGTTTGGTTGCAACGGTTTTACACCGTTGCAAGTTAATATAATCGAAATTTTTTTTTTTTTTTTTGCTGCTGCAGCAAAATCACAGCCGTGGCACCTGCAAAATCAGTCCTTACTATAGTTTGTGTCATGCCTCCGACACGAATAAGAACCACCAAACTATATGCTAGATAAATACAAAATCAACCGTAAAAAGGAACTTGTCAAGTTTTGACGCCAAACAAAAACATGTAAACAAATAGCATTAATTAATGTACAATAACAGGATTAACCTGAACAAATGGAACATAGCTTGTTATATCAGGTTTCGCTCGCATCTAAAACAAAAGAATTTCTCTATGTTTTTTCCAACAATACAAATCGCCCTAGTTATAATGTAAGAAAATACATTAATGCCCTTAGGAACAGGCCCCATTTCTTTCGGTAGTTGCTTGTTCAATATACTGAAAATGATGAGAATGCAGCACCTGGTAGTTGCTTGTATATGGCACCGGTGATGGTTGATACAACGACACACTTTGCACCCCAGAAACAAGCAATGTATGCGCATTCTCCTGTCCAACATACTGCTGCCCGTACTGGCTCAGACCTTCAGAGCCCTGCAGTATAAAAATTAGTCAGTACTTAATGACAGACAAACATGACCTATAAAGATTGCTAATAAACCAATGACAGACAAACATGACCTATAATTGCACAGTTATTGAAACAAGACAACATAGATACTCTTTAAGTACTTTATTGCATATGATCTGGACCTGGGTGTAACAATAAGTTGTAGCAAAA